>JARJDQ010009146.1:0-18557 GCA_030264215.1 Geostiba sp. GC000077 | reverse complement strand
AAAAAAGTGTCGGACGTGCAGTTTTCCACGCTGCGAGATTACCATTGTTAGCAATGTGAATGTGAAATCCGCGTCGCGTGTGCATTCCGGAAAAAATGACGCTGACGTACATAACTAAGCCCTCGGCGTATCAAATGTATCAAAGAATGCGCCATCAGCAAATATTATACGATGTGTCGTGCTGAAACTCCTGCGAATGTGAAATGTGAAATGTGCTGAATTCGGAATCGAACAGTTTCAAGCAACTGAAAATTCCACATTTTGTACTATAAGTTATATTTAGTTACATTTACGCGGATTTAATTGAAAACCAGCAAGTGCTAAGTGTTTTCAACTGATTTAAATGCGCATTCACTTTCTGGCTTTCTGACTGTGTGGCTTTCGGTGTGCCATAGTGGGGGGTCGTAAATTCCGGTGTGATTTACAAGTAGGTACCACTCTCGCCGCATCGAGTTTCGGTGTCTTCATCGCTGAGCACAGCTTCGGCAAGAGTTGGCGTGCGTAAGGGTTGGCTGACTGTATAAATTATATTGCGGTTACTTTCATATGCAAAGTGCAATGCAAATATTATTATTTAATGTGTCGGCCAGGCGGGACCGGAACGTATGACATTTCTGCATTTCAACAATTCAGCACCTGGACTTCTCGCTGTCTAATTGAGAGTTCGTGCAAAATTAGTTTTAAGGCGTAAAACTGCTAAATAAATCAATACATCAAGATCCAAAAGCTCTTAGACTAATTTCAACACACCCTGTATACATATATATATTTTGATTTGAATTAAGATTGAACTAAGTTTTCAATAATGCACCCAAAATAGTGCGCGATTGTTTACTTTTCTAAGCATGTTCGCCATTTCGTCAAGAAATCCAAGTTCTCATCGATGCAAAGCCTACTCTAATTGATGAATTTCATGTAAATCAAATGGGTCATTTTCGCGCAATGTTTTGGAGTGCGCGATCATTATCATTATTATATATATTACCTGTAAATTATTATGTTTAAAAATTTTCTTTTGTAATGTATAATGTTATAAAAACATACGTTATAATTTTTAGTACAGCAAATGCTTTGATTTTTTTTAGTTCGTTGATGGTCTTTTTTTGACACGCTAAAAGTCTAGAAAGCATGCAAAATGCGTTTTATGCTTGCACAATGTTTCAAATTGCGAAATGAATTCTTCTCCCAGCGCCTCCACAAACATTTTCATTTTACGAAACTATTTTTGATGATACATTCGTTGATTACGTTATGATTTTGTTAACATTTTGAACATGCAATAGCATCAATGGAAAGGGCATGAAATTTTCTAACTTTCCATGATGAAAATGTTATTTTACAATTATGTAAGTTTATGAGTTATTGCTTATTGAAAATTGCCAATTATTTTTCAAAAATAGATTTTTGTTTTCTTGCCAATAAGCGGTATGATTTTAATTGTTGTTGCATCTTACATGCACTGTGAAATATATCAAATTAAAGGAAATTTCACGCACTTCCCAATGATGTCAATTTCACGATAATGCTTGGTCTCATTTATGAATTATGGGCGATCTATCGTGAAAAGTAAGGTCAAAGGGAGCATAGTTGTCGTACATTTTGGACTCTAAATTCGATGTACCATAATATTAAAAAAGTGATTATGTCTCGTTTTGATACTCCGCCCCTTCGGCAATTCGTATTTGTGGAGGCGCCGGGAGAAGACTAGACTTCTAGACTATGAGTATATCAAGAAGTTACCATCAACGAACTAATCTTTGCTGGAATTAATTCCGCCAAACACCTATTTTTGGCTTATATCTGCTGTATTATTTGCATGAACTTACCATGAATAAAGTTTAAATTCAGTTCTCAAATTAAAGGTTAATCTGCTTACGCAAAGTGCTGATTTGGTTACATAATCGCAAGCACATTGAGAGATTGATCGTTAAATTTTTAATGCTTTCCTAATTTTGGTATTGGCTGTTTAATTAATGATTGTAGGTATAGTGGATCACTTAAATTTTAATTCGTCTAAATTTGCTCGTGTCATGATAACACAAAATCTACATTAGTGGTGCGTGGAGGTGCGCTGCGGTTTTCAGACATTTTTAATTGATGGTTAGTCATTAGCACAGCTCAGCGCAATGCAATGTACCCCCTAGCAGTTACCAACGGGGTATAATACGTGCTAATAGCATTAGTCGCTTTCCGATGTTGATGAAACAAAAGCTCATAATCGCACTGATAACCTCGGATAAAACTAGGTTCAAAGTACATTGTTTGGATGGAATTCAGTGCACTACGCAGACATGGTGAGGACGAAAAAGCTCGAAACTTCATTACAATTCAATGGCCTCAAAAACAATTAAACGCACTCGTTACATTTGAGCACCACTCCGATGCGCACATTTTTCTGTGAGCTTTTTTTTGGCGAAGCTCTTTGACGCGAAACAAATGTTCACCATGTGATGTGCAGCAAAAGCTCACTTTTTACACCTCTCTATATGCGTATCCGGAGTTGTTTATGCGCGAATGTGGAGGCCGATACAACAATCCTTGTTCAACCACTGCGGCTGCTGTTGGAAGCGCAAAGGGGTTGAGGGTGGCCACCTCCCAGCTGATAAATATCCAGGGCGTACCATCCAATTTATATTATCGCTGGGTGAGGCCTGCTATCGCGGCGCGGAATCTAAATCGGCCGCAATTGCCCCACACCTCGGCGGGCAATCACACGAATCACTTGCGCTGCGCCCCGATATTTTTGCCACCTTTTGCCGCCCCTCCAATCTCCCTGGCAAAAAAAAAACACGCCAGCATCGACACCGAGTTCAAACCGATATCATTTTTTATCATAATCTGCCACGACTCGACGCGCTCGCGCCGAAAACTTCCATTTCGACGTGAAAATGCGAAAATCTAATTGAATTACGAGCGTAATTTTCTCCCGAAACATATGCTTTCAAATATCGGAATATCCAAATATAAAATATGCTGTATATACAAAAATGTTTTGCGAAAGCGCGAAATATTGATTCCAAAAAATATATGAAGCACAAAAATCCCGGGTTATTTTTATTTTGTTACTTGCGTTGTTTATTTATTCAAGCAAAATCAATAAAATGAATTTCCCTGTAATCCCAGCAAACATGCGTATAGTTGACACGTTGTTCAAATTTTCATTTTGCATAAATATGCGCCGATATCCTGCGTATTGATGTAGAGTTGAAACAGTTGAACATTTTCAATTGCTTGCTCGGCGCCTCCACCATCCACATCGAAACCGTTTATATGAAAAACGTTTTCAATGTATCCAATTTCAAACGTTTTCCTGCTGCTTGCACATATATAGCTAGTTACTAGAATAGCTAAGCCTAAACATTTTATTCCTTTATGCCTAATACAATTTGGATAATCCGACAAATTATTTAATTAATTCTATACCAAACGCGATTAATAACGTAATATGTGGTGGCAAGGATTACGTTCAACACGAATATCTTTCAATATCGTTAATATTGGTTCGTTAAACGAATTTCCAAATTTCCAAATATTTACAATAAAATAGCATCAGTCGTAATGCTCAGCGATTATACGACGCATATGATTTAATCGCGAGTGCAGGCAGCTGGTGAGGTTTCGCTGTGATTCGTGGGTGACTTCGTTTTATATGTAACGCCCCACCAGGCCGCCAACAATCTGTATGCAGATGCACACATTTTGTATGTGCACCGAGTCCATGTTATGGAGATGCGGATGCGGAGATAGCGCTGGGAAATTAATTGCGCAGCGCATTTTTAATTGTCAATATTTGCGCGGCGCGCACTAATTACTTGACATCGAAATAAATTCACGCACTAGCGCGCCTCCACCATCGCCAGCCCGGACAAGTCTATTTATACATCAAATATTGAAACGCATTAATCCACGTTTAATTATTTGTGGAACATTAGCGATTCCCGTATTCGCTACATTTCGAATGATCCAATCGTTTGTGCCTACTTTTTAATTGGTTTTTGTATCGCAAACAATTGCAAAAACTTTTCTCATGCATAATAACACGGGCGCGGGTATCAAAACATTTCCGCTTTGTTTGCTTCAAGTTCGTATTTTGCTGGTGCCGTTTTTTTCTTCTCGGGGAAAGTAACTCTAGAGTAGCGCGCGGCGCGCATAAACAAACAAATCTTCAAGCTGGCGAAAGCGTGCGCCCGTAAATTAATAATTACTTAATATAACGAACCCAAAAACCGGAAGTTCTGGCCGTTTTCTCTGCGTCTGCTTCGCCATGTCGGGGTGCGCTTGATTTTCTTCTGTTTTGTGCGCGAATGCAATATGAGTACCGCGCTTGCCCCTGGCTCCGGCACTTTCCAAAGAGATTTTGGATCGGTTCCATATTGGGCTCTAAAAATATAATGCCCGACCTAAGCCGGGAGCGCGCGGCTCTTCCAAGCTTTTTCGGCTTTCGTGACCCACTGGAGGGAGCCAAGGAAGAGGAGATAACTGTGCTGGGCGAAGATGGCTGCACAATCGCTGGGCGACACAACATCGTCGTGGTGGTAGATTAAGGTTATTTGGGCCAGGGTTAGCGTATTATATTTACCCGCCCCTCCCGCAAATGCATTAATGCCGTTTTTGGCTTCGCCGCGCGCTAATAAATTTATGTATGCGCCGCGCCCGACGGGGATCTTCCTATTGTTCGAGTGGCGGTGGAGATTTCCGCTTTGTTCATACTTTTAAGTGCGGTTATTACGCATTTGCGCACATAACTGCTACAGCTTCCAGAAACACATTAGACATGCCCTAAAACTAGAGCCCCACCCCATAAACAATGTTGGATCTTGATCACGAATTTTACGGAAAATCTCGACATAGAAATCTGGTAATTGGTTTCGATCTCGAAAAATTAAATTTTACATGTGTATTTCATATCTACTAACAAAAAAAATTATAAACGCAAATGAGCGAGCAAACCCGAGGAGGGAGGGCAAGAGTTAGATATTCCTAACAAAATAAAATTCGCAAGAAAATTCGTGTTACTTGAAATTTAAAATTTCGGACACCTCAACGAATGATAAATTATTGGTAAAAACGATTACTTTTTGGGTTTTTATTTTAATTTTAATTTTTTGATATTTGATCTCGACTTGAGTCGAAAGTCTTGATCATGATATCGATCTGGAATTCCGAGACGAGATCAAGACGAGACCAATTTTCTTGAATCGACAAAAGCTCAATTTACACTCTTTTGAATAGAATTGTATTTTTTGATGGCGAACCAAGATATATCTCGAGATCGAGATCTTGCAATTTTAATCTCGATCTTTGATTTCGACTTGAATCTGAATCCATTTCGACTTGATCTCGAATTCCGAGACAAGATGAAGACGAGATCAAGATTTTCTTGAATCACTATTTTCACTAAAACGCTACTTTNAGATCAAGACGAGACCAATTTTCTTGAATCGACAAAAGCACTATTGACACTATTTTGAATAGAATTGTATTTTTTGACCGCGAACCAAGATATATTTCGAGATCGAGATCTTGCAATTTTTTTCTCGATCTTTGATTTCGACTTGAATCTGAATCAATTTCGACTTGATCTCGAATTCCGAGACGAGATCAAGACGAGATCAAGATTTTCTTGAATCGACCAAAGCTCAATAGTTGGAACGTGGCGATTATTGAAATTTTTGGGCGATTTCAGGACTTCGCCAAGTTGTAGTTGCAATGACAACTAAATTATAAAGTAATCCCTCTCAAGAGAGTGCTTCCCACACATGTCGCCTTGCACCTGCACTTGGCGCAATCCAAGCGTTTGACTAGCAAACTAGCCGCGTTATATATTCACACACCTCGACGGCATACACCAAGTTTCCTATACCCACTGGCTGCAGCTAGGAATCGTCGGATTTTCCCCGCGGAGATGTTTGTCCTTGCTCACCGCCTTAGTACCTCAGCGCCGCCGCTTCCGTCGCGGCCAACAAGTTTCCGGCGCGGCGTTCTGAATGAACCGACTCCACCCTATGGTGCAGTCTGCAGTTTAGTTCAGACTTCAGACTTCAGTTCACCTCAGTTCAGGTGCACTGCTGCACCTGGGTATGCATGCACCATGTACACGTTGTTAAAGTATTTCCCCGGTTCCCCTAACACGCCGGATGCAAGTTTGGGGAATGGGGATGTCGGCGTCTCGGCGTCCTTTTAAATTATAGAGCCGCCTGGTCACGTTATGCACGGATTAAACTCACCCTCAACACTTTAAGCCGAACTGAAACCAAAACCAAACTAAACTATACCATACATACTTAGCAAAGCATTTTCATCGTGGAAGGATGATGGGGTAAATCCGGGGGGTGAACAAAAAGGTGTTAACCTTCCCTTTTCCTACTTGCCCTAAAATCTGCTTGGATCAGAACTATTTGTATTTATTTTGCGGTTCATTTGTCTCAAAACCAAAACCTTTAGGAAATTCATTCTGCATCGTGTAATGGATGTTTCTTTTCGCGTAGGAATTTCAAAAAGGTCTTGGGAGAGTGTGCAGAGTTGTGCGAACAGGCGTCGAACGTGAACGATGGTGAGACGGGATCAATCTGATAAATATCGAACACATGACGCGTTGAAAATGGGAAATTGGCACACTAGACACACTAGACGGTTCCCTGCGAACTATTAACCCAGAAAAAATATCCGCGCATGAGGAAAAAATACCAAAGAGCACCAACCTGAGTGTAACCACAACTGTGCGCCAATCAAAAATAGTGGTGAGCTTCAACCGCACCGTCCGCACCACATAATACTAAAATGTTATTGATCCAACAGTGCATCTATCAGATGTCAATGTTAACCCAGGAACAAGGTGTTGGTTATGCGGTGCTTTCCAGTTGCTAAATGTTTTGGAAACATTCTGTTTGCCAACATTCTAGACGCGAACATTCTTGTACGTTTTGTACGGGGTGAGGATAATGGCTTTCCAAATAACCAGGCCGCCAACCTTCGCTGAAAAAACCGCATCGAATGCCACATCACGCCATATCATAACATAACCCCGACGGGCGTTGGCGTGGCTCACGGTCATATCCATAACGCTCTCCGAAACCATCCGAACCACAGGCCCTCAGCACTCCCAACACACCATTCCCACTCGCACATCACGGCGCGGCTCTAGATCTCAACGTCTCAGCACCTCAGCACATCAGCGCATACAAGATGGCGGATGATGTCGGAAATCCCTCGCACAAATCCCACACACTCTCCACACAAACATTTCCAATCCAATCCAACCTCCCCCACCTGTGTGTTCATTATAATGACGTTTACTTCCTCTCACCACATTCATCCTTCTTCCGTGCAGACCTTGATCTGATAACCTCTCATCCTTCTTATAAAGTGCTTGCGCGAATCCAAGGAGGTAACCTTCATAAAATTTATTCATCCGAAGAGGGCCCTTAACAATTCGCGTTAATTAATTACCCTGCCCCGGTGCAAGCGGCGAAGGGAGTGTATTACATCGCGAAGGTGTAAGGCGGGTTGCCTGGGCGGTGGCATGAGCAATGGAAACGTTAGCGCTAACGAATGGCTCGAAAAACGTCGGCGTAATGAACGCAGTGCACCCACGAGTGAAATTAAGATATTTTTCGACGATGAACTGGACGATAAAAAGAAGCAACGTGTGAGTGGTGGGTGTCATGGTGTGAGAATCGCACAAGCCCCTCGAGCAAAACTTGCGCCATCTATAAAAGACTAGGCAAATCAAATTTGTAGCTGAAGTTGTTTTATGGCCTTTTAAAATTGTTTGTATCTATCGGATTGCAGACATTTCCTGTGAGAATGCGAGAAATTAAAGCTTTGAGCGCATCGGCGCTGATCTACTGATCAATAAATTACATTGGAAAAAGCTAAGACTATGAGAACTTTTCCAACCGATTTCTCGGGTATTTATTTTTTTGCTTGCACTGGCAAGCACTGAACGTAACTGAAACTTTTGCGCTGAACTCATTCATTTTTGCGCGATCTTCGTGCAAGAGGTTGTCAGGTGTCGGGCGCAATAATAATAATAATAATACTTGTCGAAAAGTTTACCCCCGTCACAGCGCTGGGTGTACTGGGGGGGGAATGTTGGCGTTCGCAATAATCGTAATGATAATAGAGTGGCTAGCGGCCGGCCGGATCATTTACACCATTAAACTTCATCGCTGAGGAAGCCGATGGCTGCGAAGGCGACTGCGGCGGCGACGCTCTCCTCTCTCAGGGGGAAACTTTTACGGACTTTAGTTCTTTCAGCACACATCGCGTGTGTCGCAGCCGGTGGACTATCATCTAGACATCAGCAGCGGATCATCAGCAAGGGCGAAGCAGCGGAGATGGGAAATAAGAATGAAGAAGAAAACAAGTCATTGATGGCTATATAATGTTAATATGATATGGAGCTGATGAGCCATAAAGCAAAACTTAGGACGAAAACAAAAAGGGAAGAGACACTAGATATTTGCGTAAAAACATCACGTGTGAGGAGGAATTATACTATTCCTATTATAGGGATGCAGAATTGGGTCACCATCGTACAGGTTATCTGAGAACTGAGAACTACGTCTGTCAAACTTTGCCCCATGTTGGGCGCCAGATATATTTGAATGCTTTTGCAACAATAAAATACATACCGCTTATTGGCAAGAAAAACATACATTTATTTTGAAAAAATAATTAGCAATTTTCAATGAGCAATAACTCGTAACTAACATAATTGGAAAATAAATTTTCATCATGGTAAGTTGGCAAATTTCATGCCCTTTCGATCAATGTTTTTGAATGTTCAAAAAGTTAACGAATTCATTACGTAATCAACAAATGTATCATCAAAAACACGCCTGTAAAATGAAAATGTTGGTGGAGGCGCCAACAAATGTGTTCATTTTGCATGCTCAGATATTTCTAGATAAGGTTGGCAAGAATTTGTAGAACCATATTTTGGTGACTGGAAGTATTTATTTAATACCTGAAATGCAAATTGTACCATTTTCGAATTTGTTTGTAGTACTTAAATTGAATTGTTTTTACGATGGCTCTCGAAATGCGCGCAACAATTCAATAATCCCTAATGGCTTACTTGAATTGCAGAATAATGCGGAAATAACCGGATGACACGACGTGCGCACGCGCTCCACTAGAGGAAACGGTGCAGAAAAGTCAACTGGGAAAATAATAAGCGAGTGGCACCCAATATTTTCCAATATTGCCAATATCGGAGCTCGTGCCCGTACCGCGAAGAGCGCAGCGCAGCGTAGACACAGAGTGACTGTTTTTCCGACTCAATAACGACGCGGAATGGTTGGTTGCTTTAGCCCCACCAAACTACAGGGTGGTTGTACACACACCCACTGAGTAGTGATAAATTTGCTCTTTTTAAAATTATGATTATCTAGCAGAGAGAAGTTTGTGAAAGCTCCTGTAGATGGCCGTACTCCAATATTCATATTGCTCGCAGTTCGCTCTCGCTCCCTAGCTCCCTCTCTCTGGATGACTAGTTTAAAATTCACGATCAAAACCGTGCAATATTTTACGTTTGATATCCTATAAGTGATCGAAGTAGACCAGTAAAATCCCCCAGGTTTCGCCCACCCCTCGCGCGCCTCCACCAAAACCCTTTTGCCTCGTACGGGCGCTTACACCATCCACCATCTACCATTCACCATCCGGCACTCCACGCCTCATCCCACCGTTCATCATTCCACCGCACCCGACCGCTCCTCTTATTCGCTCCAGCATCGTTCAACCCGTTCCATCGGCTCCACAAACGATTCGTCGATTCGACGATATTGAATATTCATCATACACTGCACGCGCACCATGTGAGACTATATCCACACACAATGGATTTTCCCCCTTTTCCACTCCCACCCATTTTCTTTTTGCACGTGTGGTGTTTTTTTTTTTGCGCGCAGTTGCAAAAGTACCAGTGCTCCAGAGAAGACTTACTTACTCAACCTCGATGCTCAACGTATATCACAAACGTACAAAATGAAAATCTAAACATATAAATGTGTTTGGACTGTTTGGCATTCACATTCTAAATAAAACCGTGCATTTGTTTTGTTTCCGGCTTGTCATTACAACGCGTGTTTTGTTTCGCGTCCATTTTGGTGAGCTTGCCGCTGGACTGTATATTTTTTTGCGCTACATTGTATCCTTGTATACGGTATACAATGACGATGTTGATTGCTGATTGTATATTGTTCATTGCATTTGGCTGAGTGCTTATTAATTTTACTGCGATTTTATACAATTCTATTTTTTTGTGGATGCGCGAACGCGTTAACGTTTTACGCAATTTGGCGAATGCGAAACGCGGATGGCGCCGACACGCTGATAACACTAGCCAATGTACCATGCAATAATAAAAACGCTCCACTGTGGCATTTTGCAAACAACGACTGAATCTGTTTTTTGGCCTGCAAAAATGAGTAGCAAAAACACGATACTGGCTATCGCATTCCATATACTCGTCGGATGGTTGCAATCGGACAATTTCATTTTCACCGAATTAAAATGACACCGATATTGGTTTCGCATTATAGGTGATTGTAGAATACCGAGCATACAATGTGAGTGTCATTGTTTATCGGGAAATTCGATGAATTCCTTGTACTACAGGAAATATTGACATTAGTGATCAAAATTTTAGGTTTTTCAAAATCAACAACGTGATATTTTTTACTAAGCGCCACATAACTAAAAAATGAAAACAACCACTATTATGAAATTCGCATCATTGAAAAGAGCGTGAAATTTCCTTTAATTTGATATATTTCATAGTGCACGTAATCAAATACATACTGCTCAAGGGCAAGAGAAACAAAAATTTATTTTGAAAAAATAATTGGCAATTATCAATGAACAATAAATAACGCAGAAACTTACATAATTGTGAAATAAATTGTCCCTTAAATTAAATCCCATTGAATCTATTACATGTGCAAAATGCTAACAAATACATTAGGTAATCAACAAATATATCACCAAAAACACGTCGGTAAAATGAAAATATTGGCGGAGGCGCCGGAATACGAAGGTTTTTCTTCATTTGAAACTTTGTGCAACAAAATTCAAACCCTGTCTTTGTGGGAATTAGTTCCACATAAAAACTACTCTAAAGCTCTAAGTTGTGTGAGGTGCTAATTTCAAATTTCAATTCGTTCAGTTCCAACCTCCAACTAGAAACCCGGAAACTCTATTCGCAGAGTGAAGATATACGAAGGCACTAATTATCTGGAGACGCTCAAACCCATATCCTGCATGGCTGCCCAACCTGGAGAGGGTCTCCATCTCCAGCACCCGCACTCCGCAGAAACCTCTTCATTTGAACAATGATATGACTCCTCCAACCATTACGATATTCTGGCTGCAGGGGATAGTGTGGATGGTATGGATAGAGTTGCTGTGAAAAGTGATGATGGCTGAAATTGAATAGGTATCACTTCCGACCTCAGGCTCCTTCATGCCCAACAGCCCAACCATTCCAAGCACCGCTCGGTCTCTCTCCCTCACTGTCGCAAGCACCTCTAAGCATCGCGGTAGGAAATGATATGTGACGACCGGGCGACCTTTTTGGAGATCGTTTTTTGTATACGCTTTCAAGTTTGATGAATGCCTCCATGAAGGAGAAGCGGGAAGGAATTTGTGAAGTGGAGTCGAGTCTCGAGTGTTGAGCGCGCATCCATTAAAGCGATTAACATTTATAAGTGCGTCCTCCCCAATGAGATAGTCTTAGCCGGAGCCAGCCACATTTGGAAGCTGGAATCCGGTGGCCCAGTTAAATCAGATCCACATCTACTACAAGTGTCAGATTCAACTCTATTAGTAACTGATGATGATCACTCCACTAAAGACACCATTAATCAAAGACTAAGATGCCTTCGAATCTTCCAGATAAGTGTTTGCTATGAGGTATGACATAATTCTGGAAGTGCGAGTCTGGAAAATATGTTGCAACGATGGCAGCAATTTCTAAGCCCATTTTAAGGGATTCCAAAAGAGCTAAAACAGAATGCAGAAGCAGAATAGTTGGCTGTTGTGCGAAATTACTCCGTTCAAGTCCCGACTGCCAGCAGCGTGGCGTCCTGTGGTTCGGGGGAGCGAATGGTCGGAAAAACTTTGCGGACGATTGCGCGCCACAGCCTCGCCGTGGAAAAACATCCTCGGCAGTACTGCGCGCCGGCATCTCTAAGTAGTGTTTTATGCAAAAACCCCAACGCTCATTATCCACCAGATCGACCAATTATGGACTTTAATTATACAAAACCATTTGGATTTCAGCTTGTCCCGCATTCTAGGACTAAGTCTAACCCTCCAGCATTCAACCTCAACAAAGAAACGGAATCTTTAAACTAGTGGAATGCAGATGTCGCTAGTGGATTTCAGCTCAGCATATTTGGAGTTATCAAAAGTTGTGATTACATAATTAATACTGCTATCAACGTGCATGGTGCACGTAACAGGGTGTGTCCTTTTGCTTGGAAATGGCGTTCGCCTTCATAATTTAAATAACTTCGGACATATTTGCTCCCGAGCGACACGTCCGCTTATTAAATTACGGTTATGGTCAGCCTGCCCCCCGGATGCTAACCGACATGTTGTGTGCGCTCACATGTTACTACCTGTGCACTGTGCCTTTTGGTGTTTGAGCAACGCGCTCTAACATTCTGTTGGGTTTTTAGCATCGAGGTCTTCCTGTTGCGCCTCCTCCGTCTGCCATCGGTTTTGTTAAATTATTCCGCGAGGGCAGGCAAAGTGGTCAGGCATCGGCGTTCGCACCCATAAGTAGTTAGTTACCTGTTTTGCCGACACGCCTGGCAAGGCGGCAGGTATGCTCGCAATGGATAACTAGTTTTACAGAATTTCCGAATTTCATTAAAACTTGACTGAACATTGCTTCAATGTTAAAATAAGCAAGATGTTGTGTCGGCTTTGCTGAAGCATTTACTTTCGCTTGTTTATGCGCACTTCACACGAGAGAACGACCGCTAGCAGTAATAGCATTGTGCGATTCACTGGTTCGACGCATAAAATGTCGGTCCAAAGCTTCGTCGAGCTTACCCGCGGTAGTACGGAGTGTATATTTGGTTGCCTACTGTTATCAAGCTTCACGAGCGGTATTTACATTTATGCGCCATTTTGTACTGTTCCAAATGCACGCAACACTTTCAACTTGGTTAAATCTTGTAATTTAATAACGCATTTAATAAATTTATGTGATAAGTTGTGGTAAGCCCTAAAGTTTTGATGATGCCCAGTGAAAAACTAGTTGTTTTGGCTTAATTCCTGCGCTATATCACATCGTGAAATGAACTCTCACTTCTTTTGTTGTTCTTGGCTGCTTGCGAGTTTATTCGCGTGCTCTAGTTCTAATTTACTAGTGGGTCGAGCTTCTGTGGGTCTTTTTATCACTTTTTGTTATCGTTTAATTCCGAATCGAGTACCAGCCGAGTACAAAATGCATTATCTAGCAAAACAGAGCGGAGTAGTTTTCTTTTTTGCTGTGCAGCCTTTTCTAACTCTAACACCCTAACCTATATTTACTTGCCTCGATTGCCTCGAGACCACTGATATCGGATGCACCGATCGGGGCGACCGTTGAGTTAGAGCGCACCGGGGAAGAAATTTAAAAGACGAATGGGTTTGTTAATCGCCTTAAATTTCGATTATCTGCGCTAAATTGCTCGATTGCTCAATTGAAATCGAAATAATTAACTTCGGCAGCGGCGCGCAACGTTTGCGCTTTTCCACGCCGTCAGCGCGCAAGCTTACTCCCCCTTTCCACATTGCAATCAAGTTGATTTTAATTAATCCTCCATCCGCACGCCGAGAACAAACACACAATGCGCAAGCGTTGCGCTTGAAGAATACACAGCATGGGGTGAACACAGGCGAAGGGGATCTTTAACAAGAAACTAAGAAGGGAACAAAGCACATTATAATGTTACCGATGTTACCTCAATATTATGTTTGTAATCATTTTTAAAGTGTAATTTTGTCTGGCGAGTCTGGCGAGTCTGGCGAAATAGGTTTTTAGGTGGAACTAATATCCACAAATATGGGGTTTAATTTTTTAATTCATTGATAATGACATACTAAACGTCTAAAAAAATTTGAGCAAATTTTTTTACAAATTTTACAAATTTTTTTTTCTTGCACTAAGTATTGTCTCCTGGCGCCTCCACCATCATGATCATTTTACGGACGTGTTTATAGTGATTCATAGGTAGATTACGCAATGAATTTGTTAACTCTATAAACATGCAATAGCATCAATGGAAGGAGCATGAAATTTGCCAACGGTGAACATTTTAATTGCCAATTATGTAATTTATAAGTTATTGCTCATGAAAAATTAAAAAAATATTTATTTCAAAATAAATGTTTATTTTCCTTGCCATGTATTTCTTGGTATATATTTAAGTGTTCTTGCATCTTACAAGTACTGCGAAATATATCAAATTAAAGACAATTTCACGCTCTTCCCAATGATACTAATTTTATAAATGTGGTTGATCTCATTTTTAAGTTACTGAGCGTTTAGTAAAAAAATCTAAACTTAAATGGCTCACCTCAGAAAATCCAAGTAAAAAATTGCAATACCCATCTTTGTGGGAATTAGTTCCGCCAAACACCTATTTTTTGCTTATATCTCCTGTACTATTTTGATCTCACCGCCTTCGTCCTGTCGATATCGAATTGTTTCGTCGCAAATATTTTACTCGATTGCCGCCGCATCAAGTGACATGTGGTCGTAAAAGAAAATTGGATGGTGGCGAGCATAGCCACCGCTCGTTTGCGAAACCAACCGACCAACTAACATAACCACACATAAAAAGAACAAATCTAAAATATTCAGAAAGCAAACGCATAAAAATTGATATGAGCATAACATATGCACCATGCAATAAAGTAATACGTTTTGCTGGAAAATTTTCGGCTAAAGTTCTATATAGGCTTTAAGGTGGAAGGATGGAAGGATTTATTTATTTTAAACTCGCTGCATGTTGCTTCAAGTATCATCCCTTTCACGTAAATCTCCACGAACTGAAAACGCTTCAAGTTGCAAGTTATAAGTTAAAACGCTTCGAAATTTACATATTTCTCGCTTAATTTTGCTCTTTACTACTCGCGTACTGCAAGGATCTTAACTCGCAAACTTTTACACTATCTCTGGGCGCTTAGTCCGGGAACAACTGAATTGAAGTTCTTACTAAATATATTTTGAGTTATGCCGCATTTCGTCTTTATGAAAGTTGGGCTACATTTTTCAGATTTGAAAGTTTCTTCCAAATCCAAGCAGTTAATCTCTTCTAAAATGTGTTTGGCACTTTCGCGGGCGACTTTTGCGATAAGGCGATACGGATAAGGTGTTTTCCGTCGACATGGGAGGCGCAGAAGGAGTCGGGCTGCTTTATCTGCGACCTTCTTTCCTCTTCCTTTGCCCCGGCGCCAACCTCCGGTGGAAGATTAACTGCGATAAGTCGATGGTTTCCAAATCTTGCGGGGGCACACCCAAAACCAATTTGAAAGGTAAAAGGGTGCACATGCTTAACACCGACCACCGACAACCGATCCAAATATCTCCTCTTGTTTGCGGCCCCGAACTGAATTTAGTGATTGGATCAAATTCGGCGGAAAGCCACCTAAGTAGGGGTAATTACAATTTGCTTCTAATCTTCCCGCCTCTGAAATTTTTATGAACTTTTTGATTATTTTCTTTTGATTTAGATTCGGTTGTAATTGCGACTTAAAATATTATAGAACAGGCAAAAATAATCCCACCCCAAATATGCAAATAATACACTTATTTCCATCCTTGGCACATGATCGTTCTGTCCTTCATCTCAGCGCGCTTTTTTCCAGTTTCCTTGTTTCTTTCAATTTGCTGGCCTGTTTGCGCAACTTCTTCCATTACATCTCCAGCTTCCTTTGTGTTCGCAGGGCTAATTTTTGTAATTTTTGTTTTGTACATTTGCCTTCCATTCGGCGGCCCTCGGGCGCGAAGGAAGTTCTCATCGGACGGGCGCTCGTTGTTTTCTCCCTGACGAAGAGATTCTCCCCCTTTTTGCTCCCGCGGATGCTGGTTTAATTCTTTCCTACTCTTACGGGACTCCGACTAACGCGAATTTCTTTCTTCGTTTCGAGGATTTTCCTCCTCGGGTGGCCTTGCCTAACCAATCCCATACTCGCCCGGCGCCTCCACGCTCTGAGTTTTCATTTTTTCCTCATCGCTGGCGTCCGACGCCGTATATACGTTTTTTTCGTCTTTGCAGCTTCAACGTTTCTGTTACTGTTACTGTTTCGTCCGCGCCGTCCGAGGGAAACATGTAAATTCCCCGCGGAGCCGTTAGCGTTCGGTTAGCCTCGCCAATTTCGCGCGACGCGCGCTTCTTTCCTCGCGCGCGCGGTTTTCCATCCTCCGCAAGGCATTTGAGGATATACGACGCCGGGCGCACTTACAGGAAGTCCTTCGAGGATGAAAAGCGAGGAAAAAATGAAAGCGAACCGACCTCGCGCAGCATTTTTTTCTTCCTAACGGCGGCGGCGCGCTGGAAGTAAGAAAATCTTTGCGTGTGCAGAGGGGAGAAACACACGCAACCGGAAACCAAGCTAGGGGGAAGGAAAACCGAGGAAAAAAACAGGGCGCGAAGGACGAACGAATGAAAACAATGCAAACGAGATAAGTAATGTAAGCAAATACATGGCGACCCATGGAAGACATTGAATTGAATTAGGACATGCTGAAACGAATACAGGATATTAAAAATAATTAAAATTACTTCTGATGTAATCATTGAAGTTTCAATATTATATATTTCTTCAATATAATTACGTCTTAAAATATGTTTTAGATTCTACTGCAACACACTGTATATGACTGCTTAGGAGCGAATGGGCTAAAGTGTGGCGACTTCGCGCTGAAGTTAAAGTTAAAACTTGGACAGGAAAAGAATTGGAGACCCATCGCCATTACGCTATGCAAATTTCATTCCCAATTACTCGGCGACGAGACGCTCGACGCCGAGTTAGTTTTATTGCTTTTGGCTTACTGTTTCTTATTGCTCAGCTTGCACCATAGAGTGTCATCCAAATGCACCCCAAAAATCAACATCTTGCTTCTTCAAACAACACAAAAACACAAAAAACACAAAATAAAAGTTATACAAAATGAAACACATCACACATTTAAAATTTTTTTTGGTTAGTTATATTGTATAAGTTTTTTATCGCCCAGTATATTAAGAGCTGGCGCGTTTTGTGCTTGATCTGCATGCAGAAGTTTATTTAGAGAAAACACAACATTATGCGGTTGGTCCTAATGAAAAAATACATGCATACGCGACGCGTATTCATATGAAAAGCAGGGGGCGAAAATAAATAAGACAGCAGGCAAAACAAATGAAAAAAGCGCCCATTGCTTATACAATAAAAGCTACCCTCAGCGCGCGCATGTCATTGTACTGATAATCATCTTCCCCATCGCGCCACTTCCAGGAACTTGCGTGAAGATTATTTTAAAATGTCACGAAATAAAAGAATGGCGAACACAATTTGTTAGAGTATGCAAATTTCTTTCACCTACCTTGTATTAAACAAATTTGTGTTTATGTGATGGAACAAGGAAGATGTTAAATTTATGCCTTTTTTTTTAATATAGTCAGGACTCTGCAGGAAAGACGCTCTTGAAGATTTTAAATATTAATAACTTCAACCCTTTGCTCGCGTCTCCCTGGCATGCGCTGGTAATTACTATGATCGCTTCATTCTCATTCTCATTTTGAGCCTCATTCACTTCCACATTAATTTTTCCTGCGTTCAACCGCAGTTCAAACGTTTGCCGCTTAACTTCGACTTCCTTCGACTTGCCGCAACTTCCTTCCCCTCATTTTTTGCCATCCGCTGATCTCCTGCTTTTGTAATTACGCAAGGAATCAAGAAATTTATAGATTAGGAACATTAGCGTTGTTCATTAAAAATTCTCTCTTTCAGAATCTCTCCAAACACTCAAAGGATTTGAGCGAAGAATATTTTTGTCGGGTTTATTGGTAAGTAATTTTCGCCCTCGTGAGATTTCATGGTCGCTGCGTTCAGGGTGATTACATCGTCCTCCCCCAAATGACTCCTTTTACGATCGATTTATTGTATCGCATCGAAAGTACGATTCGAATTCGCGGCGAGTCCTTTTCCACCCGACGCGGCGGGCGCCCGTTGTCTCCGCGTCCAGCAGTGCTTAAAACGCAATAAATAATAATTTGCGAAAATTGCCTATCAACAATTTGGCGCAATACTAAATCAGATTCTTAAGCGGGACTAACGGACGATAAATATCAATGACTGTCGTCTATTTATAACTGTTTTTCCACTCGCTGCCATTGCACCCTCTTCGCGGGCGGCATAAGTATGTTATGGTCTTTTGTTCAAAAACAACACTAAATCTTTGTTACAATATATCCTGCTTATGCTGCGTATTCAAGTTAACAGTTTTCTTTGAGTCTTCGTCTTCGTCTGCGTAAGAATCATGCATAAAATAAGATCCTGCGTGTTTT
>JARJDQ010009128.1:0-18453 GCA_030264215.1 Geostiba sp. GC000077 | reverse complement strand
GTTAATATTTCAACAAATCTCGCTTTTTACTGCTCGCAACGCTCAACGATCGGCGATGCAGCGAGACCACTCGTTGGAGTGAACGAGTACGGAACGAGTGCACGCGGCGCGCCGATGCCAGCACGATGCCAGCGCCGGGCACATATACTTATATAGACGTCTATATAAGTATATGGCCGGGCAACGCTGCTTCTTGCATATCACGCATATCACGGCAGCATTTTGTTTTATACACCCTACTTAAAATTTTATTGATTATTCCTTTCATTTCCATTGATTTTTAATAATGACTCTTGAATTGAATTCATTTGCAATATAGAATTTTGAATTCTTCGTGACAGCAGGTTGTTCAGTGTTGTCCTCATTGTCACTTGTCAGATGCGGTTAGAGGTTAGATCGATTTGGGTTATCTATAACTGATAAGCTTGTAAACATCGTAAACACCAATAAATGAGACTTACGTGTGGAATTGTACACCGCTCCGACATGGCATAAATCCTGATTCATCTGCCTAGTAATATTGTGGTAGCAAAATGGACCGGTGCAAGAGAATCCTTGCAATATTTGCACTCGTTGCAATCGGTCTAGCATTCGTAATTTGCCGCGATGTGACTGGATTCGAAGACTCCGTAATGTACACGATCAACTGGGCTGGCGATAAATTGGACAACTTGGACCTCGGCGACGAGTACATGACGGTGGTGAGCACCCACCAGGAGCAATACAGATGCTATCTGCCAAATGTAAGGAGAGACTCACAAAGTGATATTAACTATGAGGGGCCCACTGTGGTGCAGCTCCTCTCCCCATTATTGCAAGCAAAGTTGCCCTGCTCCTTTAGAATTGAGAGCTACTGGTCCTATGAAGTCTGCCATGGAAGATATGTGAGGCAGTACCATGAGGCGAGGGAAGGGAAAACAGTTCGAGTGCAGGAGTTTAACCTTGGCAAGTGGGATCCACCACAAGTTGATCAAATCATTGAAGAGCTGAAGAAGAAAGAGCCCGTTGATAATGCGCCTATTCCAACCAAGAAGATAGACAGCTATAATCTTCCTTACATTGAGGTGACCTTGGGCAATGGCACACTGTGCGAATTGAATGATAACAAACCACGACAAACGACCATCTTCTACGTGTGCTATGTGCATGGAAGGAATGAAATCTACTCGTTCAAGGAGTCCTCTATTTGCACCTATGAGGTGATAGTCTTGACACCGCTATTGTGCGCGCATCCTCGTTACAAGTCCTATGAGACCGGTGAGAATACGATACATTGCACGCCAGAGGATGACAGCCCCAAGAAGCCGTACAATCTGCTGAAGCTGGGCGCCGACAGCCGCAAGCTGCGCGCCGCCGCGCTGCAGGAGCAGGTGCAGGTGGAGTTCAGCCCATTCACGGTGAAGGTCAGCGAGAAACAGCCGCCGGAGACGCCGGTGGACACCAGCCCCGTGGAGAGCTTCCTCCTTGGGCGCAATTGCCTCGTCGGCGGCACCGGCTGGTGGAAGTACGAGTTCTGCTACGGCAAGTCCGTCTCGCAGTACCACATCGAGAAGGACGGCAGCAAGACGGCGATTAATCTGGGCCTCTTCAGCAGGGAGAAGCATCTGGAGTGGCTTGCCGGCCATCCGCACAAGCGGCCCAAGCCGGTGGCGCAGCGCACACAGCTGTCGCATCACTACAGCGGCGGCAGCATCTGCGACAAGACGGGGAAGGCGCGTCAGACCGAGGTGAAGCTGAAGTGCCTTGAGAAGGCCAGCGTGAACACCGTGTCGCTCTACCTGCTGGAGCCGCGCTACTGCGAGTACATTCTGGGCGTTGAATCGCCGTTGATTTGTGATATCCTGGCACGCGCCGATGAGAACGGCTTGGTGGACAGCGTCACCGAGGACGGGACCATCAAGGTGTAAAACTATACTTGATACTTGCGGTTCATTTTCTTTTTATATTGTGCGTGTGTAATGTTGAAGTAAAAGTAATTCTTCAAGATAACCTTAAAATTATACTTGGCTCCTTATACCAGTATTTATTGATTGCAGACACATTCGAGAATACTCCATCATTTTTTTAATAATGTCATTACTGACTCATTTTGGCCTTCATGCACTTGAGGAATGCCCAAGCGTTCTCAAGAGCGTCATGATGATCCTCCTTGGTGCATGCTTCAACGTAGTTATCGATGAAACTCTTGTATGATTTCGGTAAGACCAAGTCCAGACGCGCCTTCATCCCCTTCACGTTGTAGCTACCATCCTCATTCTGCATGTTCGTCTTCCTATAGATGCAGAACACCAATTTCTTCAAATCCTTATCGCCGTCGACATACTCGCGACTATTAAACAATGCTAGATGATCCTGGTCAATGTTGGGCAAATCAACCAAACATTCATTTTTTATTTCTCTCATCTGTGCCCTTATCTCTTCGGGAATGGCTAACTTTGAAAAAGGTTACAAAATGTTTCAAGCAATTGTTTAAAACTAGATGATAACTGATAAAATTGGTATTTAGCTTACTGGGTGCATGCAATCGATGGTCGCAACATAGATACCCATAAATCCGATGATCACAAGGTAGTTCTTCATATTGGTTTTTGTTGATACCAGTGATTTTGATTTCGTCGGTTCAGATTTTGTATTCAAGCACTGCCTAGGATGTCGATGGTGTTTTATAGCACAGGCACAGGCACAGATGTTGTGGTAATGAACCGTAGTTCCGGGGGCGAGTTTTACGAAGGATCCGTCGTCCTGAAATTAGCTGCAGACGCAGAGAATCGTATTATTTTGCGTCCACTAATATAGACATTGTTATGGTTTATACTGGCGTCGCTTGTTACCTGTTAATTGGATAGGTCTTCCAAAAATGATATACCTAATGTGTAAATAATAGCAATAATTTCACTTTAAAAATACACATGTGTAAGGTGTAAAGTGTAAATAATATTTTACAACAGAACGGGATGATTGGGCGAGCGTTTTGCGATCACGAGCGAACGAAGTGAGAGATAACAGGATGAAAATTCGATACTAATTAACAATTGAAAATGCATTATGTGCTGAGAACCACATGTTTTCAAGAATATTGTTCTCAGCCACGCCGTGAAGATTCCAGCGACTGTGTTCTCTGACTGCGCTGGACATGGACTTAAGACAAGATGGCGTCCACGGGGCATATAGGAACAGAGCGTTGATTAACAGAAGTCAACAAATGTATACAGGGTGGACAGAAGTGTCCTTCCTTAGAAGGAGTGATTCTTCGACATTATTCCAGACAGAATGTGAAATCAGTTTGTGAAAATATATTACCGTAAATTCTATTAATTTCAAAAAAATTCATAAAATTATCTTTCGGATTACTGACAGATGTTAAGTTCCAAGAATTCAAGCATTTTCCAAAGTTTAATTGAGATCACTTGTCTCTCAACGAGAAATCATTGTCGATAACAGTTCTTCAGTACCACAATAGATTAATCTAATATCGTGACATTGAGGTATAGAGTCGTGGAAAAAAAAACTTTGACTTTTACCATTTAGAACGATCTGGACATATTTTAATCATCCTAATGTTACATCACGCTTTGTTTGCTTTCCACATTTTCTCCTGTCCCATGAAAATAACCAAAAATCTCAAAACCGCTCAAATGGCAAGTCATAATTTGTTTATCTCCCACGACTCTAACCTACAATGACGTCACTTTAGATTGATGTATTCAAGGAAAAATACAAGTGGCAAACGCCACAAACCGCGGCATCCGCTTCGTTCGAGTAGCCGCAACTCTCACTTCGCGAACCTTCGCCTTGGTTCGTGGCTTGCGCGTCCGCGGACCATAAATAACTATTACCGCACTTTACCGCCCATAATTTTACTGGCGGTAGATAGACATTTATGTCGATGCGGGTTTTTTGCACTTTTAAATGCGTTGAGGAACAAGGCCACATGCGAAAGAACTAAAACGAAAGAACTAAAATAAATACGGAATAACCCATTTTATTGCACAGCATTTCAATTCAATTGCAAGGAGATAATAGTATTTATTGCAGATACATGAATTATTGTTTTGCAATTATGTCATCACTGGTAGCCCATGTGACCAACTTTGGCATTCATGCACATGGCGAATGCCCAAGCGTTCTCAAGAGCGTTATGATGATCCACCTTGGTGCACTCATCAACGTGATTATCGTAGTGGTCGGGTTTGCCAGAGATCTCGGCAAGATACGCCTTCATTCCTTTCACGTTGTAGCTGCCATCCTGGTTCTGCATGTCCGTCTTCGTATGGAAGCAAAACACCAGTTTCTCCAAATCCTTGTCACCTGCCATATACTCGTGATTATTAAACATATCCAGATGATCCTTGTCAATGTTTGGCACCTCAGCCAAACATTCCTTTTTAAAGCCCTTCAGCTTTTCTTTAACCTCTTTGGGAATGGAGAACTTTGCAAAATAAAACAAAACATTTTATGCAATTTTTTAGAACTAGAATTTCGAATATTTGACATTTAGCTTAGCTTACATGGTGTCCGCCATTGATGGTCGCTACATAGAACCCGATAAATGCGATGGTCAGGAGGGTCTTCATGTTAGTTGTACTTGTTGATGCCAGCGATTTTAATTTAGTCGGGTTCAGTTCTTGAACTGATGCATTGCCTAGGATGTCGATGGTGTTTTATAGCACAGATATGGTGGTAATGTACCGTAGTTCCGGGGACGAGTTTTAGGAAAGACCCTGATTGTCTGTCGTCCTGAAATGAGTTGTGGTACATTTTCCCACATTACGCTTACGCATCCAGCCTAATTGGATGCAAACGCAGAAAACGCAGAAAATCATACAATGTTCAATGCTTGCTGCCCCATACACTAATATAGACATTAAGTATGATGGCTTAACACTGGCGTCGCTTGTTACCTGTTAATTGAATAGGTGTTCCAAAAATTATATTATACCTAATGTGTAAATAATAGCAATAATAATCACTCAAAAATAATTCACATGTCCAAGGTGCGAAGCGAGTGCGAAGCGAGTGATAACAGGAATTAGATACTACTTATTAACAAACGAAATGTTATGATGTGCTGAAAACCACATGTTCCCAGTGCGCGCCGTTCGGGAGCAAAGGGGTACAGGCATTTTGTCCTCAGTCAGTTGTATGCGATACGTGCAAAATATGTAAAAATCTATATATTTTGCACTGGTGCATAAATAACTATTGTAAAACTCCTTCTACCTTTCCGTCACCCTCACCAATTGAGCAACTTTCTCGTTTTCAAGTTTAATCACGCTAGCTATGGAAATGCGATCATTTGTTTACGATTTTGCAATATTGCTATTTCCAAATTTCTTTAATCGAGTCCCTTCTTGGCTACGTTCAAGCTAGAACTTTATTAATTTTTGGTAATTACTTGTAAATTCCATTGCCTGAAGATCTAAGGCAAGGTCCACCCTCTATCAAGGTGGTAAATTTACGACTTTTAAGTCGTCACGGGACGGGTTGTAAAATGAAGGTTTTCTACGCCTTCGTTGCAAAAACATGTCGGGGGGCCAACAGAGAAAGGAGCTTTTTTAGGTTTACAGCATTTCAGGAACCCAGGAGGTAAGAAAATTAAAATATAAAACAAATAAAATTACTCACCCATGTATTTTCAGTGGACGTGATTCAACTTTTGAAACTTGCTGCAGACAGAAATCGAAATCGACAGACATGAGACATGTGTTCTCGAGAAGGGGTCATGCAACATGCAAGATGCAAGGGACATTTACATTTGTTTTGTTGGCTGGTTGCGCAGGTGGGGGTAACGTCATACGAATGAAAAAAGCTCGGTATTTTGGGAATTAATAAAAGCGGCTCCAAGGTGCGCTCGTGGCTCGTGCTACTTTTGCGTGCACTCGCCGTCCACCAAAGCCACCATTCAGCGTGAGAATCCCGATTCCCGAATCGCGATCGCGATCCAAAATTAGCCCCATACGCGCGCGGCCGCGAGGTTATGTGCTTTTTTAATGTCAAATTTGAATGTCATCCTTGCACTGCCTTGCATTGCACCACAAGCGACGAGCACCACACGGTGAGTCCCGTGTGTCCCGCTGAGTTCGGTTTTGCGGCAGCAGGATGACGACGCTCTGCGGTCGGCAGTGTTGAGGCGCGCACGCCGCTGCGATGGATTTCTGCGCGCATAGCGACGACGCGCCGGCCTCATCCAGCGACGCCCGCGAGGACGAGATGAAGCGCGCCACGGCGAAGTCGCTCATCGAGCGCTACTTCTATCAGCTGACGGACGGCTGCGGCAATCCGACCTGCGACAACAAGCACTGCGCATCCAGCGGTCAAGTGAGTGGCGGCTGGCGGGCGATGAGTTGCATTTTGCGATGCCGATACCGCAAATAGACTGGTGTGTGCCTCATTGTGTCTGCTGTTGTTGTTGTTGAAGGTAACGACCCTCTCGCCGAACGAGGCGGCCGCCAGGGCGATTCAGTTGTTCTCGCAGGAGGCGCGCCTCTGCGAGCCGCACCGCAACAAGATGCCGCGCACCAACTACCTATCCACCGGCGACAACTCCACCATGATACAGGACAAGCTGGCCATTGTTGAGCCAATGCCCTGCAATGATCTAGCAGCGCCAATCTGCAGGAGCAAAGAGTCATCCAGCCGCACGCATCACAAGGACGTCCTAATGGGTATGTACGCATCACTCGCTTCACACCTTCAACTCATTGTTGCCTGTTGCAGTTGAATCGATACCCTACCTCACTGAGGACTCCCTCTACGACATCATCAATGAGTGTGAAACAAGTGAAAACTATTCAAAACTAATTCGGACATTGGGCGAGGTGTTTAGTAATATTGATTCGCTGGTGCGCAGCTTCCGCCAGCGGCGTATCAGTTCGCCGATTGACGCGATCCTCGATAAGGCCGGCGGTGACCTAACGGCGCTGAAGAAGGAGGACGTGCGCTCGCTGGAGGGTGAGCAGGACAAGGACGAGGATAGCTGCGTGAGCGCCACGTCCTCGGACGTGGGGCATCAGCGGCTGCCGCTGGACTACGCCGGCCTGCGGCGGGCGTACTCGGCGCTGCTGGACCGCCTGCCGAGCAACATCACCGAGAGCGCAATGGTGAACGCGCTCGTCACGCTCGCCGGCTATCTGCAGATGGAGCTGCAGAATCGCAACACCAAGGTGTACACGGACGACGACATCGTGCACGTGCTGACGATCATCTACGAAATTCCCGTGCTGGGCAACGGGGACTTCCTGGAGACGGCTTTTCCGGCGCTCTGCAGAGCCACCAAGTGGATCAACGTGGAGGTGCAGGCAAAGCTGGCGCTGCAGTGGTCCAACAGTCGTACCGCCTCCTGTCTCAGCCTGCTGCTGGAAAACCTGCAGCAGCTGGTGACGCTGCGCGTCATCCTCACGCAATTCCATCCGGACTTTTGCGTGCAGGAGGAGAACGTCGTCACAGCCGCCACGAAGTTGATGAAGGTCGTGTACTTCACCAACATCCTTGCCGGCGCGCTCGAATCGCCCATGCTGCGCCAGCGGCCGCTCACCGATAAGCAGCTGTTGATACTCGCCGGGCCCGAGGACGAGTTGGCGCGCGAGCTCGGCGTGCATCCACTGGACTGCCGCAAGCCGCTGATACCGCTCAGCGAGTTCTACAACGAGCCGCTGAGCGACGCCGTCGAGATGGATAAGGACTTCTATAACTACAAGTCGGACCTGCCGAACAAGTTCAGCTTCCTCCACTATCCGTTCATCCTCACGCCGGCGACGAAGGCGCTCGGCCTCAACTACGACAATCGGATACGAATGTTCTCCGAGCGGCGCTTCAGCTTCCTGCGCAGCGTCTCCGGCAACCCGAGCAATCCCTACCTGAAGTTGCGCGTGCGCCGCGATCACATCATCGACGATGCGCTCGTGGAGTTGGAGATGATCTCGATGGAGAACCCCATCGATCTGAAGAAGCAGCTGGTGGTAGAGTTCGAGGGCGAGCAGGGCATCGACGAGGGCGGCGTGTCCAAGGAGTTCTTTCAGCTGGTCATCGAGGAGATTTTCAATCCCGACTACGGCATGTTCGTCACGCAGGCGGAGTCGCAGACGATGTGGTTCAATCCGATGAGCTTCGAGACGGAGGCGCAGTTCACGCTCATCGGCATCGTGCTGGGGCTGGCGATTTACAACAATGTCATTTTAGCTGTTAACTTTCCGCTGGTGCTCTATCGGAAGCTGATGGGGATTTTGGGCTCGTTCGAGGACCTGCAGGACTGGAATCCAGTGAGTATGAATTCCGAAGTGGTGTGGCGGGTTGATGCTCATGCGATGTGTTGCGTTGGTTGCAGACGCTGTACAATAGTCTCAAACAATTGATCGAGTATCCCGACGCCGACGCCGAGGAGGTCTTCATGCAAACGTTCCGCGTGAGCTATCAGGACGTCTTCGGCAATCTGATGCATCACGATCTGCTCGAGAACGGCGACGAAGTCAACGTGACGCAGGAGAGCAAGTACGACTTTGTCAAGTTGTACGCCGATTATTTGCTGAATAAATCCGTCGATAAGCAGTTCAACGCGTTTTACAAGGGCTTCCAAATGGTGACTGGCGAATCGCCACTGGAGCAGCTGTTTCGCCCTGAAGAGGTCGAATTACTCATATGTGGCAGCAAGGTAAGGGTGTACACGTTTAAAATAAATGCCCGGTGAATTGCAATTTTCCCGTAGAATTTCAACTTTGACGAGCTGGAGGACGCGACGGAATACGACGGCGGCTACACGCGCTTCACGATGATCATCCGCAACTTCTGGCAGATCGTGCATGCGTTCTCGCTGGAGGATAAGCGCAAGCTGCTGCAGTTTGCCACCGGCAGCGATCGCGTGCCCATCGGCGGGCTGAGCAAGCTGAAGCTGGTGATCGCACGCAACGGGCCGGACTCCGACCGCCTGCCGACGGCGCACACCTGCTTCAATGTGCTCCTCCTGCCCGAGTACCTCACCAAGCAGAAGCTGAAGGATCGTCTGCTCAAAGCAATCAACTACTCCAAAGGCTTCGGAATGCTCTAACCAAGGCCAGCCAAAACGACGTTTTTCGCTTACAAATCGCCGCGTGGACAAAACTATGAATTAATTCGGACGGGGGCGCCACCTCGCGGAAGTTGGACGAAGAGGTTCGAGGAAACAAATCAAAACAAAAGCGAATTTGCGAAGACTTGCGCTTGTGTACAATATGTTTAGATAATTTAATAAAGAATGTGTATGGTAATATTCATACGTTTCTAACATGTCGTGCATTGTTACTTCCTTCCGCCGCCGCCGCCCTTCTTACCCTTACCCTTACCTTTTTTACCCTTTCTACCGCTCTGGCGAGCCTTCTTCTTCTCCGCGATCTGGCGCGCCTTCAATATCTGATCCGTCGACTTCAGTTCGGAACGCTTGTGTTTCAGCTTTTGCTTTTCATTGTGTTTCGCCCAGTGTGTGTTGGGTCTGCCACTCATGAAATCTAAAAACATTAACACATAACCCCAAATTGTTACTACTACTACTACTACTACACTTACTATTTCCTGGTTTTCTTGCCGGTTCATCACCTGCGTCCTCATCGTCGGACACAGCATCCCCTTGCTTCGTCTTATCCTTCCATTGCGAGTAGCGATTGCTCTTGTAAGTGGCTGGTATCCACACGCCGGACTCGGTCTTAATTTTGCCTACCTTCGACTGCGACTGATTGACGACAAACTTCTTCTTCTTTCGATCCCAAATCTTGGTCTGATGCGCACGACGCATTACATCTGAAGAGTCGCCGGTTATATCCAATTGTGCTTTGGATGCTTCCTGCTGGAAGGTGACTGATAATCTGTAAAATGTTGTTTAGCTTGAAATTGATATTAAATGTTGGTTTTAATGTGAACATAGACTACATTTTCGAAAAACATTGCCGTTACGCGAACATTTTTCCTTCTTCATTTTTTTTACTGCTTCTGAGTGCTATTGTGAGTGACAAATGACAGTTGACAGCTGACAGCGACAATACCATTGACAGTAGTAGACTACCATTCGTGCTTATGTTCACATTAAATTACGGCTGCAGATTCATTCTATTGAAATGTTACCCTTGCTCCGTGTGTTTATCTGCAGGGTGATACGGAATATAATTATCGTCCTTCTTCGCCTCTCTTCTGGGCTTTTTGTGTTTCTGCTTGTATAAATCATCGATTTTGCGCTTCTTCGGCACGACGATCGTGTTGAACGTCTCGGAAATCTGCTGTGCGTCACTGCCCTGCAAAGTCGACTCGGGCTTCTCCTGCACCACCTTTGATTCGATCTTTTGATGGTGTGCTTCAATCTTCTCTTTGTGAAAGGCGCGCTTTTGCTTCATCGCTTGGTAATCTTGCGATGTATTTTTACCGCAAATTTCAAAAATCGTCTGTTTAATCAATTGAATCATTAGCCACCAATGAACAGCTAACCATTGCTACTCTACTACTCACCCCCTGCGGCCGATATATCTTCATCCTATCCAATATATTCTCCCTATCGTTCTCTTCTTCATTCCCATTTGCATGCCGAAAGATCGAATGCACTGCCAGCGAGTTCAATGGCAATTCCTTGGCGCGCTTGTTGCTGTCCGCCGATGCGGCCGGTCTGGATCGTAGATATTGCTGATAGGCATTCTCGGTGACTTTCTTCATGCTTGTGATGTCCATGCGCGTTTCATGCAGTGTCAGCAGCGCGCCATGTTGCTCTTCGATTAAACCTTGCGGCATGCGACCAACGATAGCGTCTTTATTCGACGGTAGCGTAAGGGATAACTCGCGATCCAGGAACAGGTGCAAATCGAGGAGATAGGCATGCTCATCGGGTGAGACTAAGGAATATGCTGTGCCAGAACGGCCAGCACGTGCACAACGACCTGAAAAGCACAAAATTTAGTGCAAAATGACTAAAACCCAAGGTTGCCGCACTCCCATTGCTTTCCTGGTATTTTTGAGTAAGTATATCGAGTGTGCTTTTCATTTATCAGGCGTATGTTCGCAAGTAAATGAAAGTCTGAAAGCGAACGCGTTGCATTGGCCTATGTTCGAGGTTAAATGAAAAGCATATAAACCTTGACACCTTGTTAAACACACTAACCTGTTAAAAACCTGTTAAATAGTTCCAAAACATGCGACAGTTGCGCTTCGCGAAAGAAAGAAACCGTACTTACCGACTCTGTGCAAGAACAGCTTAGACTTCGCTGGAAAATTATAATTGATAACATTGTCCAACTGTGGAATGTCAATACCTCTGGCGGCAACGTCCGTTACCACCAGAACTTTGCATTTCGCCTGGCTGAACTTCGCCGCGTTGATTTTCCTCGCTGACGGATCCAAATTCGAATAGATGTACGTATTGCTAATGCCGAAGTGATCCAGAATCATGTGCACATACTCTACATGATGCTTAGTGGCGGCAAACACCACCGCTTGCTGTCCGGCGTCGATATGGGTCTTTAAAAGGACCAAAAGCGCTGCGAGCTTTTCCTCCGGCCGCACCGTGACGAACCACAGTTGCAAACCGCTTGGCAACATACTCTCAACATCCAATCTGAGCAAAAACATGCATTTTAACAATGAGTTAGGTGACCAAAATATCAAAATCACTACCTTATGAGAACGGGATCATTTAGACCAGCTTTTGCAAATTCCACCAAGACTTTTGGCAGGGTGGCGGAGAACAACACCGTTTGGCGTGTATCCGGCAGGCGATTAACAATTTCATTCAGCTGCTCGCCGAAACCCATCTCGAACAAGCGATCGGCTTCGTCAAAGACGATGTATTCGACGCTCTTGAGCTTTAGATCCATTTCGACGCACACGTGCAGAAAACGACCGGGCGTTGCAACGATGATATCCGGATTGCCGTGAATCGCTGAGAATTGATCCTCCATTGAGTCGCCGCCAAGAATCACAGACGCTTTAAGGTCGGAAAAACGGCCGAGTTCTTTTATAAAACGCAAAGTCTAAGCAAACATTAATTTAAGACTAAAAATGTAAAATTGTTTCGTTTTATTGCTTTCTTTTGATGTTAATACCTGCAGCGCTAATTCCCTAGTTGGTGATAAAATCAGAGCACGTGCTCCTGCCTTAGCCGATCGTATCTTTAACTTTTCAAACATGGGAATCAAGAAACAAGCTGTTTTGCCACTTCCAGTTCTTGCCATTGCTACAACATCTCTGCCCTCAAGTACTAATGGAATGGCCTTTAAATAAAAATACACTCATGATTTTGATCAGTTCAAGACTTAAACGAGTATGTAATAAAATGAATATTTGCTTACTTTACGTTGAATTGGCGTTGGAATTTTATAGCCACGCTTGGTGATGCCTTTCAAGATGTTGAACGCCAATCCCATTGATTGAAAACCACCACTTTTCTTCGTACTCTTCTTCTTGATCTCTTCATGCTCGTCTGGCGATAAATCAGGATCGTCAAATCCTTGTAGTTCTACCATTGTGAATCAATTGTTGCTTTAAATGAAGATTTAAGCAAAACGTGACAAAAACAAGAACTTAACAGTTTAACAGGTTATGTTCACACCACACGTGTGTTTCTACTTTAGTCTACCAGTGAGGCATAACTGTATATTGGGTGGCCTATGTTAGAACATCAAAAAAGTAAAAAAACAATTTTTCAAATATAAAAATTGTGCCTAAATGAGAAAATGGAATATTTAAAGTTACTGTCTGCTTTTTAGCATAGCAAACAATGAATAGGATCCTCTTCCAATCTACAAAATTGAAATTTGCAGATTTCAACATTTCAATTAGAAGATGACAAAATTACCGCGATAAACGTTCCCAAAGTAATCGTAGTAAATTTAGCAGCCGTTAAATATATTGGTTTGGACATACGCATCATTGTGAAGATAATATTTCTTCGGTATTTGATGTCGGTGGTAATTATCCAATCACTATTGTATACGGAATTGAGAATCTCAGCCGCCTGTAAATTCAAAACAAATCTACATGAAGTTAGAACATTGAATTTAATTGCCCATTGAGACAAGCATTTTAAATCTTCTGCAATGCAAAGCCAACAAACCAACAACCAACTATTTGTACAAGTAACCGAATAACGTAATTGCCTTAATTATTTGTGTCGTCAGCGCAAAAGGCGTACGTGAACATTAATTGTTGCGCATTGATTCGCAGACGTAAGATGCTCACGTGCAAATTCAAATTCAACGTCGAATTGCACGCCTGCACGCGGGAATGAATGCATTGTGGGTGTTACGATGCAATAATCATTAATGAATTAATACACACCGCAACAGTGAGCTTATTTCCGGCGTAACAATACAGCGCGAGCTGATTTTCAATCGCCAGCATGTAGAGGATTTCATTGCCGGGAATATTGCTGCCGATGGGAATCTGTAAAATGTGCTAATTAGCAATTTGTTCTTAAATTAACGTAGTGGCCACCAGCGGCGTTAAAACTTAAAATCATGGACCAAACACCAAGTTTGAAGTTTCTAAAGTGTAAATATTCAAATTGGTCGTAAAATTTGTGTTTTTACACGAATGTGACAAATTGTTTGGGTATTGGGTGAAATTTGTAGAAATTAGCGAGTTGGAGTTAATAAGGCATTCACATACCGACGAAATGATGTAGAGGCAAGTGCAAAATACTATGAGAGAAATTAGTATTTGCAAGAGGATTAAAAGATTGAAAATCCTTTCCAGTTGATCGCAAATTCTGCAAGCAAAAAGCAACCAATCAAACGTTATAGAAAACAAATGCAAGCTGGACAGAGTCGTTGTGAACGTTACTGAAGGACAAGTTGTAGGTGTTGAATGCAGGCGCGCAGTTCTTGGAGCATTCGCTCCTGCAGGCTGCCAGGATGCGCAGAAATGCCCGCTTTCTCCTTGATGGTCGCGAATGCACCTTGCAGCAGATTGAAGTGCGTGCTGGTGAAGCACACGATGCTAAAGAAGAGCATGTCGAGGCCTTGAGATGTGGCGATAAAAAGAAGCAGAGCAAGTAAAGTTTCGAAATTCGAAAACTTAATTTATCACGTACCAACTGTAATCATGCCGCATAATAGCAGTGCCAGGCATTGATACACCACAGCCACGGAATACCCGAACATGGACGAGCTGTAGTCGAACGGCACATAGCTGTGATACGGCAGTTTCCAATCTCTCAACTGCTGCGCATGCGCGGTAGCGCTGAACACGTCGACTAATGCCAGGAGGCATGAGGACGTTGGCACGAGAAAGGACAGCGTGAAAAACGTGAATGTCACGCCGTCTTTTAAGCGACGATCGGCTTTGATCACGTCCTGAGGGTCAACATCATCGATTTTCACGAATTGCGTTGATGTCAACTGCAATATGGCCATGATGGCGGACAATTCTTTGTAGTGCCAGCACCAGATCGCTGCCTTGAAGAAGGTGAGGATGAACGACATCGACATGTTGAGATTCTTCACCAGATCGTTGATATTCGATGAGGATTGCTCAAGCGATGCGAGCTGAGCGACCGTGAAGAAGATGATGGAGTAAAACACACAGAAACCATTGAACAGCCAGATGAATACGTTTCGTAGCTTCGATGCGGTTTGCGGTGGATAAATACCAGAACCTTTGAGGATTTTAATGTTTACGTCGAAGAAATTCGTCGTGCACATCTTCACACAACGTTTTGCTGTTGTCTGCTGTTGAGAGTGTGAAAGTCAATTCGAGAATGTTTCAAATCAACAAATCCAATACGAGTAAAAGTAGATAACGATAATTATTACGTTAGCGCCTAATTGGTGGTTTATTGACATGTGGATAATTCGTTTATATTACATGGTTGCAATCGTGATTTCTGTTTTTCAGCCTGACATGTGAATTTCCCAAGTAATTGCAGCCTGAAACATCTGCATTCTGCAAATAGTGACATTTTTTTGTGGTTAGAACATAGGCAACCCAATATACAGCTTTGAACAAAACGCAAATTTAGAAAAGCAGAAAAAGGATTGAATGTTTGCATATACTAATTTCGACAACAAAATGTATAAATTAAGTGTAAAGTGTAAATGCTGAGTGTGCTGTCCGACTTGACTGCAATGAAGCAAAACGCGCATCTTTTCTTCGCGTCGTTCCTTTCACCTCGCGTCGTTGAGTCGATTGTGGTTTGTGGCTGGTAGCACAAAGGAGAAGATCATCGTCAAACTTCCTCCTCGCTTTGCTTGCGCTTCATCAAGAAGTTTGAACTTAAAGCCACTCTGTTCCTAAAAAACTACTTTATGCATTCTGCGATACTGCACACACACATTGCAGTCATCGCAGTACTTTCAATATACATAGGCAACACATTCAACGCCTTTTAAGTGCACAGTGCAGACATGAATCATGCAAGAGAATAAATCCATAAAATATCAGGTTTACTGATTATTACATCCTTTGCCATTGGAATACTGATTACACATATTACACACAAGCTCTGTACACTAGCATTATTTCCATGGGGAGGACATTAATGATGAACATGGATGTGGCGGAACCGGAAAAACTATGATGTACATATTGCGAGACGTTATAACACGTTGCTGCAATGTTTGAATGTTTCCATTTCATCTAAAATACAAAATACATATGTAAACGTTATAAATGTAAATTCACATAGATTATGTGGTAACTTTAAGTCTTGAAGACGTTTTACATGAATAAAATGTACTTTTCACATTTCACCAGTTCATTCTATAGACAAGAACATAATTCCAATTCGCATTTTTCTTTTTGTGAACTTCTCTTAGCAAATGCGTTTATTCTTGAAGTTCCCTAGCGTCTCATATCTTATATTGTATTTCATTTCGTTGGTAATTTAATTTACATTCCAAGTGTATATTCTGCACACAACACATAGCGTTCTAACGCCTTGTGTTTCCCACATATTTTCCATGATTTACATCGTCACAGTGCAACTACAAAAAAAAATCACAATAAAACATGACTGGTAATTAACATTTTAATTTTATATGCATTTCACATTTTGCGTTGAATATGCTTGCTGCAAATACTGAGACCTGCAATCGAAGAATACACATTATAACATTTCAAAATTTGACGGTGTCAAGTTTACTTACAGTCAATTGCCCAAAATGCCTAAAAATGATTTGGTAATGTTTACACGCACAAAGAATTCGCGCGTAAAATTGAAAATTGCCCAATTTACAATTTACGAGCGCAACAGAAAACAAGTGGAGGGCAAAGTGAGCTGAGTTACGTAAAATTTCGGATGTCAAATTCTATCCACGTATCCTCATGTTTTATATATTCATGTGTTTTATGTATTTGCTTGTCAATTTAATGTTTGCTCTGTTCTGTTTGCGAATGCAATATTTATTCAGAGCTTGTTTAAATCACCGCGCGTTCAAGCGCGTGCCGATGGTAGCAAGAAACAAATTTGAACAGGAATTAAAATGCATTGCAGGCCTGAAAAGAGTTTAATTCTAATTTTATTGCTAGAAATTGCAAAAAGGAATAATTTCAACTGGGTTATATTTTGAATGATGTAGAGGGCAGCACTTACGAGCTCAAAGCAGTGTATGTATATTGGGTTGCCTATAATAGAACTTTTTGAATTTTAGAATAAAGATGCTCAAAATTAAAGATTCCATTACATAAGTGCATATCGTGTGAATGTAAAAAAAAGCAGAGAGATGGCCAAGTAAAAGTAAGAGTGTTAGAGTCATAAGGCACAAATCACAAGTTAACGATATTATAGAAATTGGTGTGTGATTAGCTGCGACGGTTATTAGTACTTATGTAAAATGTTTGCCACAATTAAAATATGTTTTTAATACCGCGATACTTTCAGTTCTAAACTGCAATGCGCTGCAATGGAGTTGAACATCTTGCGACCTACATATTCAGTGCACTTATACAGTCTAATGTTTAATTGCGGCGTGCGCAAAAGTGCAGGCGAATGCAGACGCGAAACAATGCAATAATGTAATTAATTGAATCCTGGCGCGCGCGACACAAATAATCCACCAGCGCACCAGCAATGTGGTGTGCACTTGTACCAATTGTACCACATTACCACGTGATGTAATCACGCACCAAACGCACAAGGCACAACTGGAATAAAAGTTCGCATTGTTCGGCACATTAAAAATGTGCCGTAACCAGACAACAGACAAGAGAACAGAAACATTAAACATAACGAATTATATGTTGTGTGGTTTTGGGAAGACACCGATGTAAAGTGAAAAGTGAGTAATTATCACGAATGTTCCAGCTCTGATGAAATTTCGGGGCGCACATTTCGGCGGGACGGCCGGGTGATGAATGATGGCAAGAAGGCAAGATGAGAAGGATGAAACAATGCGTAATAAGAGGCTGCGGATGCCGCGCCGCCAAGAAAAAGTCTTTGAATGCCTCTGAGGACGCTTCCGAGGCCCCGGCGGGCGCAGCGGCATCGTCTTGTTAGTGTTACTGTTAGTGTTAGCTATCGGCTTACGCAAGCCTCTGCCAGCAAGAGGAAAGTAAATAATAGCAGACTGCTAATTTCGACGTGACAGCACATTTTTTCTACATCAGCAATTACATACTTAACTCATCGTCGGCCCATTTTGTATAACAAACCAAACCCTTTCGGTTGCATGCAAATCTGATGATTCTCTTCAATTAGTCAATTATTATCACAGTCGCTTCTTGCGTCACGCGAAAAATTATTTACGACGCATGGCGCGTAATTTAACGAACGCCGATTTTAATAAATAACCACTAACTCGATGAGCGCGCAGTGTGGATTTTCGTCTTCATCTTCATTCCGCATCTTCATCATCGCCTCATCGGTTTGGTAAACAGGTAAACATTTTACACGCATATCGTTGCGTCGCCAATGTAGCAATGTAGCTTTCACATTTCTTCAGTTTGCAATATTCTGTATAGGTACGTTATTGTATCCTTTGTAATTTGTTTTTGAGTATTGAGCGAAAAAAGCAAAATTATATTAATGATGAAAATCAAAAGTCAACGCGGTAAGTGCAATTAATGTTCGTTATGATGGCTCCGCAAAAGTTAATACGTACAATAATGAAAGCCAACAGAAATTCTTTTTCAATCGGGCATCGTGCATGAGATAAGCAAAGCTGCAAACCAATTGGGATTGCAGTGCTGCGCTGGATGTGCTCTATGAGAAAGCTCCTGCGAAAGTATATCTTGCAATCATTCGTGCGATGCTGTGACTGTTTTGTAAATCACTTCATCAGAATATCAGCACAAGAATAGTACATTACATACTTAAAGTGGAAAGCAGCGAATTACATTCCGAGCGAAATATTTACACGCGACGCGAGCGCAGCGAGCGAGGAATGTAATTCTGCTATCCACTTGAAGTAGGTACAGTACTTTATCTGCGACCATAGTCGATAATACAAGATAATAGTTATTTTTGGGTTGGCGAGTCGTACAATTAAACGATTACCGGTGTCGTCAATGTGG
>JARJDQ010009110.1:0-10433 GCA_030264215.1 Geostiba sp. GC000077 | reverse complement strand
CCCTCATTTGTTTACTTTCTGGGGTGTTGAAAACTTTCGGCACACTTTGCCGTGTATCCATGACATCAGCGCCGCGCGTCGCCACAGTAAAGAAGTAACCTCAAAATGAAAGTGACCGACAATAACAAACAACGAGATGACGAGATGAGCAAATCACAAAGAAGGTAATGATTTGTTACTATGATTACAATTGCAATTAATCTGTGTTTTAAAAACTGTACTATGCCTGAATAGTCTTCTTGAATATTCGGTGAAACAGGAAAGAACAGGAAATCACATAGGTGGTCGTAGAAAAAACAATGTGTATAGATAGTGTATAAAGTCTCTCGCAAGCATAAAGTCTCACTTTCTATACTATCTATACAAACTACTATTTTATAAGTAGTATATCTACGTAGTATTTCTACTGTTACCTGCAAATTGCCTTGTATATGTTCAATGCTTATTTCTGCAACACTGTAATCTGAGTGTTAGATTTCCTGATTAATTTTCACGCATAAAGTCAAACGATTTATCGTGAATGCATTGATCATAAGTAAAAGTCTACTCGAAAGTTGAAACGACGATAAATCAACGATTTTCACTTGAAACCTAAAACTAGAGGAATTCCATTCAAAGTGCACATTTTGAATTGGCGTGTACCTAACAAATGCACATTGTTATAAGGTTCGGTCGATCTTTCGATCGGAGCTGGAAGCAAAGCAAACGATTCAATGTGCGCACTGAGCACACTGGCGGCGCACAATGAAAATGTCAGCAATGAGGAGCGGTCGCGAGCCCATGCACGATTCCAAACAAATTCTTTTCCACCTTCGACCACATCTATCTGTTCTGCGTCCGGCCATGAACACCAAGTAGGAATCGAAGCAGATAATTCATTCATTCAAAGCTTGTAAGCGCAGAGTGCCACATGTCATGTCTAACAGATAACAAACCTCATCGTGCCTAAACAGCTAAACAAACTGAAACAAACAATTGATTGAAAATCAAAAATAATGCGTGCATGCTAAGTTTATAAATACTCATGTTGTGGCTTATGTTCTTGTTGTTCTCGTTCATGTTGTACATTGAGGAAATGATCAAAGTCGTATAAATCAGATCGTAAACGAGTCAAGGAAACACGATTTTTGTTGCGCTGCGTTTGTTGATTGGTTGAGCTTGGTTCAAAGTTCACGATTTAAATGTTGAAACAATTTGGTGAAATATATGTACATATTTCCGATTAATGAATTGGATCACATCAAGGACTTTTACATCAAAGCTAATAGGCAATACCAACGCACAACTAGGAGTAACAATGGTGTATTTATAAGGCATAAATTCTTCACATACTTATTGTTATTTCATTGATACATTTCCAATTTAGTTTAAATGTGCAATGCAATCATTTGATTAGTTACACGCACTTTCGAAAAGTGTTTGCTTACAATAGTTTACATGCTCTACATAAATTAAACGCCAAAAAGTTATTATTATACAGAGTGTCCCACTAATCGCGTAATTCCTCTGGAGGTTTTATAGATCTTATTAAAAGAATTACATTGGGCGAAAAAAGAGTAGGAAAATTGTTCTTCATGGCCGAGATACAGGGTGGTAAAGTTTTATTGTCAATTTTGTTTCTAGTTATTCTTTTGTTGTATTTTAAGTTGGAATTGAAAGATTAGTTAATTTGTTACCTTGTTACCTATTCCAATTGACATTTTTGAAAACAAAAGAATAATTAGAAACAATGTTGACAAAGATACTTTATCGCACTGTATCTCGGCCATAAAGAACAATTTCCCAACTTTTTTTCGCTAAATGTATTTCTTTCAAGGGCATCTATAAAACCCGGGATACCCTGTATACTTTATTATATTATATTTTATTTTTCATTCCAATACAACCAGATCAACCATAGTATCGTGGATTCAACCATTTTGCAATATGTTTGTAATAATATTAAGCTAGGCAACACACTATACACATTAACATGAGAATCACATCTGTGCTCTTTAACAATACAATATTTTGCATTGTTTCATGTAGTTATGGTCACGTTTGTGGTTTGTCGAATAACTATGAATCTGGCCCCAACCAAATATGATGCGTGTGATGAGATCCCGCATGTGTTATTGACCCACTTTACTTTCGGCGCAATGAATATACATACCTCATACCTGAGTACCAAGTGCACATTAGCAACAATAAAAGCGGATTTAAATTATCATCCAAGCATCTACAATCTTGCCATCTACACCTACATTCATTACACATAGCATTCAAAAGTGTTAATTTGATCGTACATCAATTATTCAAACATTTGACATTACAATATTTCTTGAACACTGAACTCTTGAAGTTGAGTTGCTTTATAATTCAATCAACGTTATTTTTATTGCTTTCTATAATTTGCAACAAAGAAATCTTTTTTTTACTATACACAATACACCCAAGTCGCTAATTCAATACAAAGAACTCTAATGCCATATTGACAAGCTACAAGGATTTTAGAAGCTTTTTAATGATTGATCATGATTTCATGATGCTTTGATGCATGAGGAACTAATGTTTATCTGAGTATCATTATGTGTTTACTCTTCGTTGCGTTAGCGTTAGCTACTTAGTAGCTAATGTGATGTGAAATGATAAAAAGTGTATTTAGAGATGAAATGTAGATAAGTTAAAGTTTAGTGTTATTAGCTGCTCCCAGGTCGTATCAGATGTTGTGCAATTCAAACAAGAAGTAAGCGTTTTATTGTTTTGTGGGAATATATTGAATACCGCAATGATTAGGATGCGGAATATTGTATAATTGAAGATTAGCGAATTCGCTATTAGCGGGTAACAGGCGACGACTGATAATGCAGCAACACGTGAGGAAAGCCTCATCATCAGCGATTCTGAATGCCTGGCAATGTCCTCCCATCCTACCCACTGTTCTCATCTCCCAATGCGTGAATACAGCCCGCACAGTGTGAACTGTGAATAGTCCTGAATGCCCCTTGAATGTTCACCTCATCCTCCGTCCGCATTGTGAATGCGGGAGGGGGGGTCTCGTATCCTGGTACTAGTCGTCATCATTCTGTTAGGTCCTCGTCGTCTGGCGCACGTCAGAATCGATCATTGTCAGGAAATAGATTATACCATGCCGCCGCCGAGCAAGTTTGAACACTTTGCGCCGCTTGAAAATACGATCGTACTAACTTGACATGCTTTGTATGAGTGTATGTGTAGGCATCATGGAATAATTCCATTTCGACGCTAATGTTGCGCCGACGCATTTGTACGATTCCCTGTGCATCGCATTATCAGGTGACATCGTTTGTGTCCAGGTGCCTCTGTCCTTTGAGCTGTGCTCTGTGCTTCGTTGCGCAACGGCGATTGCAATGCATACCGGAAACCGTCGGGAATGAGCAAATGTACTGACTGCTTGGGGTTCTCGAAGGTGTGAGCCAGCCAGCTGCCGGTTTCTATAAACTTGACGTCTAATGATAATGTTCTTTCGCGGACAATGCCGCGATGACAATAATTTCCATTGTTAAACGAGGAATGCTTTATTCCTTTTATCGAACTGTCAAAGGGATATTAGAACGCTGGAGTAATGAAATAATCGTATAAATATTAGAGTCATGGAGGAATTATTAAATTTTGGCGTTGCTTTGCATTATTCGGAAATAAATGAAGCAAAATTATACAGAGTGACTTTTCTCCTGACCTAGGTGAAGAACAGCTGACTGAGTAGTTTGTATTATAAGAGATAAGTTATTTAGTGAATCCATTGAAACTCTCCTTACTGATGTAGGAATCTAGGAATAACTCTAACTTTTTGAGGTCTAGGTCTTGAGGCATTTGAAGTATCTTCTTCATTTGAGACCTTGTTCCTCTTACTCTAAGCTAAGAAAAAGACTGACCCTCAAATATGTTTAGGAACCAGTTCACTGAAAACATTACAATTCTCTTCTACTTAAAGATCCAGTACTTTCCCATACTACAATTCCCTCCAGAATTCCGTCAACCAATACGTAGGAATTCATCCTAAGATCCAATACTCCTGACGTATTTACTGACCTAGGTGAAGGACATAAGAAGTAGGGCTAACCACGGGGTACCTTGTATTATTAAAGATAAGTCATTTACTTTTTGAGGTGTAGCTCTTGGAGCATTTGAAGTATCTTCTTGAATTGAGAGCTTGCTCCTCCTACTCTAAGTTAAGTGAGAGACTGATCCTAAAAAAATGTTTAGGAACCAGTTCACATGAAATCCAAAATCTAATAGTCCTGACATTTTTACTGACCTAGGTGAAGCACATAACAAGTAGGACAGCAGATCACTGAGTATTTTGCATTATAAGAGATAAGATAATTAGTTAACCGAACCATTTGAGGTCTCCATCTTGAAGCATTTGAAGTATCTTCTTCATTCAAGACCTTGTTCGTCCTACTCTAAGAAGTAGGGCAGCTGAGCACTGAGTATTTTATATTATAAGAGATAAGTTATTTTGAAATCCAATTGCAACCCTCCTTAGTTATGCAGGAATAACTCCAACCTTTTGAGGTCTAAGTCTTGAAGCATTTCAAGTGTTTTCTGCATGTGAGACCTTGTTCTCCCTACTCTAAATTAAGTGAGAGACTTATCTTAAAAATGTTTAGGAACCAGTTCACAGAAAACGCCATAAATATCACTTACTTAAAGGTCCAGCAGTACTTTCCCATACTTCAATTCCCTCCAGAATTCCGTCAACCTATACGTAGGAATTCATCCTAAGATCAAATACTCCTGACGTTTTTACTAACCTAGGCGAAGGACATAAGAAGTAGTGCTAACCACGGGGTACTTTGTATTATAAAAGAAAAGTCATGTAGGGAACCTATTTAAACTCTTCTTAGTTATGTAGAAATAACTCTAACTTTTTGAGGTGTAGGTCTTGGAGCAATTGAAGTATCTTCTTCAATTGAGACCTTGTTCCTCCTACTCTAAGTTAAGTGAGAGATTGACCATAAAAAAATGTTTAGGAACCAGTTCACAGGAAATGCAAAATCTAATACTCCTGACTTTTTTACTGACCTGAGGTGAAGGACATAACAAGTAGAAGTTATTTAGAAATCCCATTGAATGTTATGCGGAAATAACTCCAACTCTTTGAGGTGATCCTCAACTATGTTTAGGAACCAATTTAGAGAAAACTCCACGCTTTCCACGTTGACATCAACTAAAACGTCAACCAATATCGATGGAATTCATCAGCAAACAATTTTGCTTCACTCATCCAAAGATCCAATATTCAACACCCAACTCCCAACATATTAACTTTTCTGTTTTCTGACCAGAAAAACAAATGGAGATTGCATGTCCACCTTGGCGTGCCTTGTCGTAGCGCGTTTGATGACTGATGGATTATTAGGCGGCGGGGGTGACGGCGACGACCAGCGTAATTAATGGAGCGAGCGTCCCGTCGCCTGTCGGCTCGTGACACAAACAGCCATTAAGTTATTAGCATTAGTTTCGCATCTTCTTCCTCGCCGCCTGCGCTTCGTTCGTCTTCGATGCTTCGATTATTTTATTTACGCTAATGTAATTACAGAAATTACGGTGTGTTATGTCACGTGCACGCCATGCTATCGCATGTCCACGTCCAACTCCACTAATTTCAATTGAATTTGTAAACTTTCACAAACAAACGCTTTACACGCAAAACACGAATCTAGGAAAAAAAGCATGTTAATGTAAGGCAGCCTGAATGATTGGATTAGAGTTGCAATTCGATTAGAACGTTCGGTTTGAGAATGTTTAGCGGATGCTGGGAGTGGATGCTTATTAATTTGGTGCATTCGGTGCATTAGCCAATTTCCCAGTGACTAATATCGCCAATATTCAGGATGCTAATGAAGCTCACAGCCACACAGGTGCAGAAATTTAATAGTGCGGTCCTCGAGGTTGGCCCCTGATGGTTGATATTAGCGGATCGAGATAGTGTAGTATACTAGCATGATGTGGAACTGGATGAATAGTGGACGAGGATGGTTAATATTCAGATCAAAGCCAAAGCGTCATCTTTGCTCTAGCCGGTTTTAAAATTACCTTTGACCGTCACAGCCTGTGTAACAAACCCTAATGATTCACTCACCTCCCAAATTTCATAGGCCTATTATACCAAATCAATATCCGGATTAAAATATGATCTCCTTCCATAGGTGATGGAAACCCTACTGTGTCTATACTCTACACCTCTTTCTGCACTTTATAAAATCGTGTCCATCCGTGCGTGATATGAATCCCAATGCGCGTCTCTCCCGGTCTAATTTAATTGCCCCGATAACTCGTTCGGGCATGCAAACTACTCGCCTATTCAATTTGGCTTGCCCCTTCCCAGAATTGACAGCGTTATCCAATCATTACCCATTGAACTGCACGTATCCATCTCATCTCGAAGAGTAGCGGCGTGAGGTCGTTCAGGGAGAGGCCTGCTTTAGGGGTGTCTACAACATTGATCTCAACATACAGGTCCACATCCACATTAAATTCGATCTTACCCTAATCCCACCTTTCCACCAATCCTTCAGAAATTACACCTCTCCAACAATGATGTCCTCCTGTCCTTCATATTCCATTAATAGAATAAACTCTGCTAAGCCATGAAAATATCCAGTTCTATCAGAGTATTGATTGAGTCCATGGAGTCCTTGCGTCCAGAGAATATCTGTTTGTCCAGAGCACATCCTCCTGTCGCCGGTCTCCAATGCTCGGCTCTGTTTCTGGCAGATAACGATTCGTACAGAATCACATCCGACCTGTGTGTTTATACATCTTCATCTCGTCTCCCCTTTTGGAGACTCTCCTCTGCTGGTTGCGTTTCTATGCGGTGATTGTTGTCATCATCATCATCTTGGAGTTGGAGGGCAACCGCAAGGCTGGATGCTGGATTATTTGTTGGTTGGCTGGTTAACTTCGCTGACAATAACAAACTCCGGCTGGATTTAAACACCGACGAAAATGAGAAGCAAATAAACGCGTCGCATTAAAATTATAAACACGCTCGGCTTGAGCTCAGCCATGAAAGACAACCCCCTAGGAGAAACGAACCACGAAGTGAATTTATTATTCCGTATAAGTCGCATGACGCAAGACAACACAGGATAATCATACGTTCAAAGCACAGTTCTACATTTCCAAACGTTACCACAAAAAGCAAACATTTTTTACCACCATTTCCTGAAAGAAAATATGATATTTTTCCTGCCGCAGAGTAATTATTTTCACTTTTAGGGGTGAAATTTGCGTCGAAATTAATTAAAACTTTTTCAACGTGGTAAAAAGAAGGAGGTAACGAACCCTTGGCTACCGAAAATCGTGAATCTTCAGCGTTCAGCGTGTTCTAATTCACTTTTAATGTCTCGCCGCTTGTTTGTTATGCCGAAAAGGCTGTAATTAGTCTGTACTTTCACGCGTGCGGCGTGCCAAACTATGTTCTCCATCATGCTCCTGCATCGTTTCGTTCATTTCCTTTGTTTTTTTGTTAAAGTTTGCGCTGTGGTGGTATTTCATTTCGTTCATTTGTCCATCCGTTCGTTAATCATAAGCAAAGAGAGCCTCGGTCTCTGTAAACGCCATCAGATTGTTGGTTTTACGATGCGGCAAAATGACACACAGCACAAATCGTAAATTATCGTAAAACGCGACGAAGAACTGTAATTAAAATGCGATTTTCTTCACTGGGAACCCGAGAACCGAGAACCCAACAATAATATCTAGGTTTAGACAATTGCTTTACACCACAAACGCATAAAATTTTATTGGTACCATTTGATGTCGATTAGTACGTCTACTTAATGAATTAGTTCTGGCACCATGAGGTTAATCTGAAGAGCTAATTCTGAAGCGTCGGGCCAACGCCGGCGTTACGTCAGCATCGATTTCATGATGTAGTTCCGACGTTAGGGTGACATCCAAAATTATATAATCGTAGTAATGATGTTGGTTTAACGTCGGGCCAACATAATTTTAACATTCTTGGGATTTCTGAGGGAAAACTGAATTTTGTGCATTTTGCGATCATCTGGGGTGTGGAGCGTTTAAGCTAAAATATCCATTGCGCCCGATGTGCAACGCGCATGTTGCGCGATCTGTGTTTAGCATTGCAAATGCGCGCGTGGTGAAATATTGAAGCGGACAAATTGACTGTTTGCTCATTACGCCGCGGCGGCGTTTGTTTGTGTTGCTCGGTGCACAACCATCAGGTAATCGTGCACAGTGCCAGAGTGCACATAACATAACCGTCCGAAATCGTGTTCCACGGTGTAACATATCATCAGTCGGACAGTCGACACCAAACGACTATACATTCAAATCATGGAAAATGATTCACATATTCTTCATATATTTTATCATAGAGGATGTCGCAAAACCAAGCAGTGAATTTCAAGCAATTTTAAGTTTATAAATTATTAGGCACTTTTGATGGGTGAGGCGATTTGTTCCAAACTCAACAGATGTTGAAATTCCGCTTGCTCTTGGATGTGCTGCGCAAGTGTTATAAGTAATGACCGGTAAGTGCCGGAACAAATGTCGGCGCTGCCCCGAAAATTAAATTCAACCAAATTATGATTAATGCAAAGCGATTTGTAACCTCCGCACGATGGCACGATGAAAAATACACAAGTCAACAGCTTCCAGCAGCTGTTGCGCCGCCGCCGCTTTTTACAGCAATTTTTAGAAACTCAACGGTGTAAAGCCACTAGTCATCTTGTCCAGGGTTCCCGAAGCTCCCGATGGTCGATGCAAGTGTCAAAAATCCAGCTCCAAACAATCAAAAGCAGTCCATTCTTGATTGGAACGATTTGTCTTTAAAAATTGTGCAAATCCATCAAATTCCAAAGTCTCAATAAAACCTTCCTCTACTATTAACACTAACCGTTCTAACATATTGCCCACATATTATACGAAACTAATATACCTATCCAAAATTTGGAACAATATGGACCCAATGTGTTGTAAAATGTTGCAAACTTTCTTTGCTAGACTCTACAGTCTACATTCTGCTGGTTTGTGCCCGCTTTCCGGGTATTTTACGATTTAAGTTTTTTCCCCCTCCGCTTCCGGTCGAAGTGCAGCAAAACTCTCCAAACGGCTCAACTATTCCCCGCCATCTCCGCGAACAATGAATAACCTGGCACATGGAGCATGGAAAACTTGTAACTTGCAACTCTGGCGAAATCCGAAAATCCTCCAAGCGGAATTTACGAAATTTTAAGCATGTTCACAAATTAGTTCACCATTACCACCGTCACCAGTTGGAAGTGCATTTCTAGTTGGAGACGGTTCGAGTAAGTGCAGATGCAGATGCTGTGGGGAATATGGTGAATATTGAGTCGCACCAGCCTTGGAGTTGATGGATTTACGAAATCATGATCATGTTTGTTGTACCTAGTTGTGCCTATGTGTTTGCGCATGTAATTGGTAATAATACCGAGTTCGAGTGCGAGTTAGTTAGGTGTAATTGAAGGACGCACTTCATTTCGGTGTAATACGACTAATTTGACATTTCGACGTGTGGCACGAACAATACATTCACTCGTGAAGTTCATCTATCATTATTATACTCTGAAAATAACTTTTCGATCAATATTGATAAAGAAATAGAAATAGAAATAGAAAAAGAAATAGAAATAGTAACCGACACATGATTATTATGTTGGTGATGATTTAGAATTCTGACACCTTCTTCCTTTCTTACGTAATTGTTAATTGTTGAAAGATGTTGTGTTGTGAGTTGTGAAAACAACAACTCATCAAACCATTTTTGTCTTCGTCGTCATCTCCTCTTTTTATGTTTTATGTCGCTTCTTAATACAATAAAAACAAGAAATTTACATTTTCATGTTTTTATGTGGAGGTTGATGTGGTTGATGGGAATGATACAGCCGACATCATTTTAGAAAATAACAATAAACATAAATTCTTCTGTTTTTTTTATAAAAACACGAAAGTAGAATGTCTATGCCTATTAGGCAGTAAACTAATAGTTTCTTATCTATTAAGGCAGTAAAGTTGCATTTTGTTTTTTTTTTTGTTTTTTGCCCTTTGATTTAATTTACTGGCAAGGTATAGAAAAGCTAAAGTACCGATTTCGAAAAAATATCAATGGAATTATTTTTTTGGTATTTCAATGATTTTTCGATTATTTGAGTGCGCGGTATTTCTACCGTTTTGCATTGAAATATTTGAAGTTTGACTGCAATTAAATTGTAAACAATGCGAATCGAACGCGCCATGATGGCACATCGTCAAATTAAAACGCAAATTAATCCAAATTAATGCCTAATGAAATTGAATTTTGCAACACACCCATTTTGGATGGGTAATTAAAGGGGGGGGGGGGGGGGGCCGGCGGGCGAAGGGGGGGGGGTAAAATACCACCGCCCCCCGCACGCCGGCCCGCCGCAACAATTATTAAT
>JARJDQ010009108.1:0-11223 GCA_030264215.1 Geostiba sp. GC000077 | reverse complement strand
TTTTTTGTTTTTGTAGACGCGCACACCTGCGCAGCTGTCTGGAAAAGCTCAAGGATATCGTGCCCCTGGGACCGGAAGCGAATCGACACACCACTCTCGGGCTTCTCACGAAAGCGCGGCGATTCATAAAGGTAAGTTCATAATATTTAAAGAAATCCCTAACATTTTTGTTGTGAACTTCTTCGGATAGGATAATTAGTCTTCGAGATATAAAACTCTTTGTATAACACTCGTTGAAGCTGAAAATAATGAAGTAGTTTTTTTCTTCCTATTGAAAATATAATTAAAATGTCGCCGTTATAGTTGGCGCCCAAGCATATGACTTTGAATTTACATTTGAGGTTTTAGTCAGAACTAAGAATAAAGTTGTAAAATCTAAAAATCAAGAATTGCTAGATTATATTGTCTTAAGCTTGAGAATACAACAAAAATGGCGCCCAAGCATAAAACTTTCAAAATATTTTAGACTCTTTTCTTAAAATTAAGAATGTCAATATTTACTTGTTAAATTTAAAAATCACGATTTTGATGGTTACGTTTCTGCGTGTGAAATTATCCACTTTCGTCCATCTTGGAAAGACAACAAAATTGGCGCCCAAGCATATAAGTTTTTTTCTTAAAATTAAGGTGTAATGATAATTTTCAATTGTCAAATATGAAAGTCAAGAATTGCTAGGTTAAGATTGTCTTACGCTAGTAACTTCAACAAAAATGGGGCCCTTACATTTGGCGCCCAAGCATACTCAAAAATGCTAATTTTCGAAATATTTAAGATGTAACCTTAACATGACTAACCAATTGCGACGTTGCCATGTTTCCATTGTACAATGTGTGATTGATAACGATTTCAATTATCCTCTCAGCTTTTTTCCTCTCGTCATGTTGAGCTTTGTCCTTCGCTCCGATGTCATCTCGGTATTTTCTTCATTTTCTTCACTTTCGAGGTTAGGAATGGTGTTGTAGCGGCGCGCTGAAATTCGGCAAGATAAATAGACATCATTTATTTATACGAGCGCCGCCGCCACTTGAAGTGATAAAAAGTTACTGTCCTCTATTTTCGGTATTTTCATCCAACAAAATGAAATATTTTCCATTTTCTTCCTTCGGCACAACGGCAACAAATAAATGCAAAAAAGAGCAAATTAAAAAATTTCCCGCGTTTTGTGTTTTAATTCAATTTCCCATGCGAAATTCCAGAATTACAGTTGCAAGAGCTGCTCCTTTTTTTAATCTTGTTCCGGAAATCCTCGAATTGCAGCAACGTTTCTTAAATATCAAGAGCGATGTTTTTCATTATTTCTCCTCGGGCCGAGTATGTTTAATGTTTAAACAAAAAAGAGGCGGAGAAAGGTTTTTACGGCCGCACTGGCATCGCCATGGCGAAGGGGGGAAAGGCGCGAGGAGCATAACCAGAAAATAAAAAATAATCCCAGATCCTGGCGGGCGCCCGAGCAAATCCGACGGACATGAATAATTCAGCGGAACGCGCCCGGAAAATGGCAAAACGGACGCGCAACCGAGCAAACCGAACCTGCAGGCGCTCTTTAAACCACCACCTTCCCCGTCCCCTCCTTTTACGATTGTTATTATTATTTAATTCAGACCATTCCGCCTCCTTGGCCGGCGGCCTTCAGGCCTTCATTTCATTCCTAGCGCGTCTAATTAACGTGCCGCACTTTTGCATCATGATTTTATTGTGGCGACTGGCGCCATCTATAATGCAGTGCTTTGCGCTATTAATATGGCCGCTTGTCATTTCCGACGTTGCCGCTTGTACTCGGTATGGCCAAAGTACAGTGGAGTCGTCGAAAATGTACGACTTAATTTCCGGGAGCGTAACGCACGGTAATTGAAAACATGCACTTGCACGAAATGCCAATTTCGGGGGTGGGGGCGGGGGGTGTCTTTTTCTTTTCTCTGTGCTATTTTATTGATTCCCGGCCCGTATTACAAATTTAGTTTGGTCCTTAACATTTTCAAAAAAACATTGCCGTTCTATGTGACAAAAAAAAGAATGACAATGACATTGACAGGTCCCTACCCATTCCTTTAACTATGCTCACATTAAATTACGGCGTAAATACAGTATGGTACTATACATTATAAAAAACGTAAAATTACGACTGTGCATAGCGCACAACCAACCTAATTTTTTTAAATGTTGATATTCTCTGTGATTTTGATAATTTTTTTTAATGTGTCATAGAAAGCGCCGTGCTTTTATCGATTCCCACCCCGCCCCCGCGGCAATGTTGTTGCATCGCACGCATGCAACCATGCATGCATCATAATTCTTTCACCTCACCCATTATATTCGATTATTTTCGACAATAAATTTCGATTTCCGTGCTGGGAGAGATAATCGTAAATTTCGCAAACGTGAGTTAAAAAGTACTTACAGCCGGTGCGGCGGGCGAGCGGCGGACTTGTAGACACACTGTATGCATGCTATATTATGCGTCCAACTATTTATTATTTTTTATCGCCGTTGGCAGCGGAACAACGAGCATAAATTCCAATATGTGTTATGCATTGCCGGGGGGCCCTCCGGGCCATAATAGCCATAAGCCATAACGTACCAACTCGTAGATCAACCGCCGCGCGCTAAGAGTTACCGCCATCCCCCACCCCCTCAGTAAAATGGTAAATAGGCACAAGTACAAGGAACGAAACGCTTGCGCTGCTGCTGTAAAGCAAAAACAAAAGATTTGCAGCTGGCCAGCAACCAACTGCGCAAAAACGTATTTTTCGTTAACGTTAGGCAACCAAATATACACATGGACACATTTTAATTTAAGCGGCAATAATTTGATTGCTTGGGCTTGGGGAGCTCTGTGTTTTGTAAGCGTTGAAATGACATCGCTTCTATCAGGCTTAGCCGCCCCCAGCGACCGCCCCCAGCGACCGCCACCAGCGACCGCCTCCATCAAAGAAGCGCTGGGATTCTTTGGAAAATTGGAAGATGGAAGATTTTAAGCCGCAATGCGACTGCATCTTCGGTTGGCAGCGGCGGGGGCGGCGATATTGCGTATAGCGACCGCACCGCAATAGGATAAGATGATTAGTGGTGCTGTGCTCCTGCGGTGCGGAATAAATACATCGAACTTGGGTGGGGGCGGCAACGGCGGCGGTGGCGGCGGCTTAACAACTCCGACAACCAGCAAAACGCGTAAACATCTGATCAAATACAAGCACATGAACTTAACCTAGCTTTTTTTTCATATTTTTATACCCATGTGTGTCTAAGAACCGTGTCTAAGATGTAGTCAGCCAAGCATACGCTAATATGCATCTTTGCCATTTCACATGCCCGCGAACACATTGTATGCTTTCTATGAAAGTAAGCGGATAGTTTTATCACTCTCCGCCCCCCGTCCCTCGAAACTTTTCCTGGTCCATGTGGGAAATGTGGGCAATGTGGGAAATTCACCCAAAAACTCGGGCGTCCGGCCATTGTTAAACTTCGGCGCGCTCCAACGCGGTGGGCGCTTTATCAGCCGCCGCCGACCGCCGCCTCCCCGAGGGAGATATCGACTATCTCGACTGGCCCTAATGAAACATAATCAACCCCCAAACCTGGCACCCGCTCCGCGATTATTGTATGAATTTCAACGAATTGCTTTGAACACACTGTATGTTGAGGTTGGGAAACACAATATGTTAGCATCAATTATAATTACATACTTGCATTGTGCCCATCTGCTACAGGGTGTTCTCGTATTCTGTGTACAATATTTTGAACACACTGTATATAACATATTGAATTGTGAATTGAAACGTTGACTTTGACATGGTAGGCATTGGCAGGCGGGCTTCAATCCGATTGCCGACGCAGTAAGGAAGAGCACGCGCTTTGTGCTGCCGCCGCCCCCGCTGCCGCCGCTACGATTACAATAGAGCACCGCTCAACTAATACGCCTGGGCGACCCGGACGATAATCGATTTCAATGAATCATGTGAATCGAATCGACCAAATGAGAACGACACACACCGGTATGGGGCGGCACGGCGGTGGCGGTGGTGGCGGCGGCGGCGCATTGTTCGAGACATTCGAAATGGAAAATTGCAATTTATTATCGCCGGCCGTGTTTTACCCGACCGCTCAAATTCACAATAGTACGTTGGGGTGCCTGCGGGGGCGGCAAATATTATTTTAATATAAACTTAACATTTTGCCCCAACCTCACAATTTGCCAATGTTATTCCAATACGAATTGATTTGCTTTGTGTTTTGTGTGCCGCCGCCCCCGCCGCCACCGCCACCACCGCCGCCTCTCATGCGTGTGATGCTCGCGACACTCGCTCGCACCGGGTTCGTGATGCCGTTGGCCTTCCTGGCATGCTTTCTTGGGCGATGCGGCCACCGCCACCCCCGCCGCCGCCACCCGCGTGTGCATTATACGATCCGCCGCCACCACCTCGGGTGCCGAGCGCAGGCGGAGCAGTTTGCGTAAATCCGACATAAATTGAAGTAATCTCTGCATAAATTTCCGGTTAATCTAACAACAAGCAAGCGCACGCCAAGGGGGCGGCTTTTTCACCACCAAAACGATATCAACAGCCGACGGCCGCCAGGCGCCAAAGATGATAATAACAAGGCGCAACAACAGGCGTGGCGTAATTTCGCCCAGGAGAAGATTAAAAATGTAATATGCAGTTTATGTGCGCGAGGTTCACGATGCACGGATATAGGCAACCAGCATTTAATAGACACTTGAGGCATTGAGGTTATGTACACACAGCGCACAATCTTCGCATCCGCGCCGGAAACTAATCAGCTTAAAAACTAGTGTGTGGTGTGCTTTGTTTTTGCCGACAATATAACGTGAAATGTCCAAATGAAATATAGTATATTGTGTATGTTGGGCTGAAAGTCGACATTTCTAGCCTTGAACCGAGACGGCAAACTACGACAATTCAAAACATTCTAGATATTTTTAAAAATAGGTACAGGTGAGCAAAAAGAGTATTTTTGCACACCCCTTCTTACATGAGCTCCACTCACATTCCTATAGTATATTGCGTATGTAGGGCCGAAACTCGACATTTCGAGCCTCGAGCTGAGATGCGTGCGACTGTTCTAGAATAACTTGTTGAGTACTCCAGTATACTCCGTTTTTGCCCTAGGGCCATTAAAAATACTTTCATTCCATCTGCTTACAATATTTCATTTTCAGCCCTAAAATTAGTTGCAGGCGAGCAAAAAAATGTTTTTTGCCCACCCCTTACGTTTTGATAGTGTCCGGTGCTCCGCGTTTTTAATCAAACGAAACTACGCCCCCGGCTTTAGGTGCCGCTAAAATAAATTACCTGCAATAAACCAAGTTCACTTTGCCGCCGACGACGCGTTTCTTATTGCACCGTGCGGCGACCCAGACACAGCCGCCCCCGCCGATCGTTTTACGCTGTGCTCGCGCCGCGCGTTGACAAATAGCTTTTCTTCTCGCTTTCCGATGCGCGATGCCGGCGAGTTTTATTCGCGTTCGCCACCCCCCAACTCGGGGTGTTGCGCGAGCATTTATCAGCGCTTCCCAGGGGTTGCCCACCCCTGCTTTCAAAAGGCAAGCTTTTTAAAGATTTTGCGTGTGTCTCGACTTTCTGCTTCTTGCAATTTACTCTCTATGTCTTTGCTACGTTTCTTGCTTTCGTGCGCCATTTGCCGCCGCCGCCCCCGGGCCTGCACACACATCTGTTTTTACGTATATTACTGATCCCCGCGATGGATCTACGGCGGTCCGGGATAAATCGTCCGGAATGACATAACTGCCCTGTTGAGAGCAGTTTGTCTTTGGGAAAAATTGCTGTTTTCGTTTAAGTTTTATGAAGTTTCGAATCGAGCCGCCCCTGCCCGCCCCCCCGTGCCCCGTGCCGTTTTTCACTCCGCGGCGCCCGATGACAGCCCGCGAGGTATATAAACAACCCCGGCGACATAAACTTTACTTTATACTTCGGACACACAAAGAAATTGTTTTTAAAAGACGCGTAGGCGGCAGCACTGAACATAACCCATCTTCACACCTAGTGTGGGTTATCGCCACGGCGCGGCGGGAAAGTTCTGTGCGCGTCGGTGTTTTGCTGCCGTGCTGCATTTTCTTGCGCATTATTCTCCGGTGACAAATAAGTCGCCGGCGACCATCAGAGTGCAGCGGGGGCGGATGGGGCGGCGGGCGGGCGGGCGGCACGAACAAGATAAACCGACGAACTCGAGCGCGTGCATACACACAGACGCACACACGGGGAAAAGTTGCGACGATTACGCGAACGAGACACAAATGTCGACGGCCTCCGCCTTCCCCCATGGCACACACATGTTGGTGGAGGCGCCTGCGCTCGCGGACGCGGAAATAATGCTTCCGGTTCACGTGCATGTTGCACAACTGCACATTGCGTTCACAATTCACATTGACGGCACTCTGTATTGCTTTTTGTTTGTTCCGTTTGGAGTGTTTGCGGAAATTGAAGAAAACTCACTTTTCATTTGCTATATGTTGCAAATGCTAACTGGAATTGACCGCATAATAGGTTATGGGGTTATGGGCCCAGGGATTAATTCTGCGCAGAACTATGAACTGTGAAAGCATTTTCTAAAAATATCGACAGAGTTGCCATTAATTCAAAAGTTAAAAGGACCTGGGCCCTGGGACCATAACCTATTGTAATTGGTTATGGACCCTGGTAGATAAAGAAAAACCGTGAAATAATTTTCTATAATCTTTTATAACACTTTGTATATCAAACTGTGCCATTGTTTGCGTTTTTGATTTTCGTTGATTGTTTGTTTTCCATCGGTTAATTGTCCGCTTAATTTTCCTTTCATCTCGCTGCCCCTGCCCCTGCCCATGCCCCTGCCCGCCAATCACTCTTGTCTCACCATGGATCCCGAGTTGAAAAACCGGTTGTTGTTTCAACATCCAAACTGCCGGCCGTGTCTAATCACTTATTTTTTGCTCCCAAAAACATTTTTGGAGATTGGAGGGTTGACCTCGTCCCTCGTCCCTCGGTTGGTGGCTGCCTCCTTTAATCAGTCATCTTCAGCGTCATAAGCGCGCTGTGCCACTGATGAAATTCCATTAAGGTCCTGCGCCCGGCCTCCAGGAGTCGCAGAACCTCATTGTCGTAATTAGATTTCATTTGTCTGGAGACGCTTATAGTTTTTGCTCTGCTGGATAGCGTTTCGTAAGCGAGGTGGAAGGGGAAGGGGAAATTTATTGATATTTTCGGATGGGATTATGCCATTAAACAATTCACTTATACTGATTAAAGGAATATTGTAACATAAATTAGTTGTATTTTTAATTGTTTTGTGGCAGTAATGCATCTTTTTGCCTAATTCTTTATTGGATATGTTGTGCATTTATATTCTCGAGGATACTGTAGAGGTAGATTTACAATTGGGGATTTTGTCCGTGGGTAAAGTTGATTTTAAGATGTTGCTTCTCCCTAATAACAGTTTTGACGCCTAAGTATATACTATAATGACATGCCATGAACATGAATAAGGATTCTAAATGTGTTAGGAGTGCTACCTTCCCAACGATATATATCGATATTTCGGATGTTTAAATTTGTCTCCTGTGATGTAAGACGTCGGCGCGTCCTTTGTTTCGATGGGGGCAGGCGGGAGGTTCAGTTCAGTTTGTTGTTGGTCCGTTGGTCGTTGGAAATTGCACTCGAGTTTTTCGAGCGGCACGCCATCAGCAGCAGGCCAGCGGCAGATCAAAGAAGATACTCAACCGAATTAATATCGCTCGTCTTGGCGGCGGCAGTGGTGGTACTTACTTTGGTCGTTGAACATTCCCGTAATTTTCAGTTCCGTGCAGTTGGAGTTTGCGAAAGCGCCCAGGGCCTAGCGCCGCCGTCCTATCGCATTTCCACCACCCCCAACCCCGCTCCCAAGCAACCCCCTATCCCGTTAATTCCCTTTTTTACAGGCCCTGCAGGCGAACATTTCCCAACCATCCTAACGCTGCATTATTTATATATTTAAGGAAGAGTTAATTGAGTTGCGCGATGTAATTAACGCAATTGCAATAAAAGGGAATGAAATTTAATGACGCGCATTTTTACTTGTGTGCTTGCAGAGCTTGGAGGACAGGGACAAGCGGAAGGCGGTGATGAAGGAGCAGCTCAGCCGCGAGCAGCGCTACCTGCGGCGGAAACTGGAGGCGCTCGCCAAGAAGTCGTCGGCGGAGTGCGCGCCGACGTCGGCGGCGGCGGCCGCCGCCCTCGCCGCCTCCAAGCGGCGCTCCGTCTCGGAGTGCTCCTCGTCGACGATATCCAGCAGCCATTCGTCGTCGGCCGGCTCATCGCACTCGTCGGTGCCGTCGCCCATCTCCGAGACAGGTGAGTCCGGCTACGCGTCTCCGCCACTCCCCAGCCCGCCACCGCCAACCCCGCACCACTGTGATGATCACGCCTATCACAGATTCCATTTCGACGCCCACGCACCTGGTACGTAGCTCAAGGGAGGAAGGGGGACGCCAAAAAACCGGGCTTCGTGTGTTGTCGGTAACTGTGCGCTCTGTATTACCGACATTCCGAAATGGCGTAATTGTTTGGGCACAAATGAACAAATGAATCTCATAAAAAGGGGGGTCGGGGGTATTCGATCCGTCGAAGTCGAAGTCGAATTGTGCTGGAAGGGGTGGGGCGGTTGGAGGGTTGGGCTGTGTTTGTTGCGCTTGGCACCCGGCGCTCTGAATGTGTCGCAACGTCCACCGTTGCGCTGGAGGCTGGCCGAAGGCGGCAGAGCGCGGCACTTGGAACAAACAAACAACCACCAACCCTCCCCCACCCCCCACCCCCCTCCCGCCTCCGTTGAAATGGCCACGGCGACAGAGGGTGCGCCTGCGAATGCCGCTGCTTATAAGCAAAACTGCAAAACTATGCAAGCGCGCAGCCAAATCGTCCAATTTCCACATTTCGCACAACAACCCCCTCCACCCCAAATAATATACACGGTGTCGCAATACCACCCATAGAAATGATCTTCTAAAACAAGTCCAAAGGACCTATAACGCTTCGGTTGCTTTCATTGTGGCAAATGGGGAATTGAAGTTTTGAACACCCTGTATACAGGGGAGGATGAGCGGGGGCGAACCGTCGACAAGCAGCCACCGCGTTAAACGTTTAAAAGAGGCAACTTAAACTATTCGCAATACGCAATCAATTTGGTAGGATGCCAAATGCACACCCAGGCCGCCCGCCCCCAGTTGAAATCCACCCCTCAATAACCGGGGTGAGGGCAAATATTTTCTCTCGAGGCGTGACAATGATCCAATAACTAACTGCGGCTCGTAAAACTTGCGGAATCCTATTTCCTCAAATTGCCAAACGCCAAACTTTTATATACCGTGCATTTTTTATACATGCATACACAGCGAAAAGTTCGCGAGGCAAATTTTTTGCCAAACTGAAAATTTCCTTCAATTAGTTGAATGCTAAATTGAAATGACACACCCCTGGAGAGCATGACGTTTAACTTGGCAGCCTGGTTAAAAAGTCTCCCGCCCCCCCGGCGGCGGCGAGTTTCGAGGGGCAATTAAATTCGTTGAAACTTTTCTTATCAGCGTTTATGAAATGACGGCGGGGCGATGTGTGCGCTGTGCTGCGTGAACGTGACTTGCCAACTCTGCCACCCCCCCACCCCCACCATCTTCCGCACGCGAGCCGGCGAGCAGGCAAGCATTTAACATGAACATGAGCATCATTACCAGTTTTACCAGTTGCCAACAAACAAGCAAACAGGCGAAATAATAAATACTTGCAACACGCGACGCTCCTGTCAATCCAAGTATTAGAATGACACATCGTTTTCGACATGTTCACAGCAAACAGAAACTTTAGCTATACAAGCATAGATGGCGCGCTTGAATGAAACTGGCAAAGTGCTCTACGCGTTGCATAAACAACTGAATGACATTTCTGACAAATTGCCTATGCTCTGGTTCTATGTGGTGCGGTGCGATTATTTTTTGCACTCGGGAGTGTTTTTGGGCGCTTAAACAGCACATGCGTTTGTTTTTTTGCGCCTGCTGTGTTTTTGCCGCGCGAAAGAAACTAAGAAACAAGCCATTTCCGTAATGGACACATAAACAACGCGGCGGCGATTTTCGATGATATAAATCCACCATTAGCCCCTCGTCCACACCCTCCCATACTCCCCTTACACTCCTACTGCTCTATATTGCTTTCCCACGACTTGGACTATATAGGAGAAAGTTATGCAACCAAATGTACATTTTATAGGCTTTGCTTAGATGCATTTTTAATTGTTTTGCGGAACTAATGAATCTTTTTGCCTAATTCATCATTGGAAATGTTGTACATTTATATTCTCTAGGAAATTGTAGAGGTAGATTTGCGATTGGGCTTTTTGTTCGTGTGTAATGTTGATTTTAAGATGTTGCTTCTCCCTAAGATCAGTTCTGATGCCTAAGTATATATAACGAGATGCCATGAACTTGAGTAAGGATTCAAGGTGTGCTTGGAAGGTAGCCCGCGTGCTAAAAATGTTTGGTTTACTAAGATTTTCGATCATTATGCAACCAAATGTATATTTTGTAGACTTCTGTAGCTTAGCAATGCGTGTTGCATATATTCACTTCACTGATTTCACTCACTTCAAATCAAGACAACACATTAGGGCACACTGATTTACCCGAGATTGCACGGGCCGCAGCGGCGTCGGCGAAAATTGGCAGCGGGCTTTTGGGACTCGCGCTGGCTGGTAATCAACGCACGTACTCGCGGCCCCCCTTGCCTCCCCCCCAGTCCAATGTGATGTAATGTAATAGCGGCGTGCGGCGGTCGCGAGGGAATATTCAATTCATTATTTTAAACTTTTCGGCTCTGTTTCGCCTCCTACCGAGTGTTTGAGCAATGGCAACTCTTCACCCAACCCCTGTGATTTATTAATTGAGTTCGCGTTGTTCTAATCTTCCGGGGGGGCGGACGGCCGTACGCTTTAAAATTTTAGAACCAACCCTGTGTTCTAAATTCAAATTAGAAGGTCTATAAGTATACTTAATGGGACAAGCAAAACCAGCTTGATTCAATTTTAATTCATACCTAACCTATGCTTTAGCCAAATCTTAATCCTGAAACAAGAGTTTTGTTTGTTTCGGTATTTTTATTGTTTGCTCTGCTGTGTCTTGGCCCAAAGTCCTCCTAATCCTGTGCTCGCACTTGTCACTGTGTAAGATGCCGATGATAGATCAGGGC
>JARJDQ010009099.1:0-15468 GCA_030264215.1 Geostiba sp. GC000077 | reverse complement strand
ATTGATTTCCCTCGCTTTTCCATCCCTCCGTCCCTAATACGTTCCTCGTAAAAAAAGACACCCAGTGGATTAATATCCAACCCGTTTTTTGTGCGCTGTGCGATTTTGATTTAGCTGCGCCCTGCGTGATATTCATCTTTTTGCGTTTGTTCTTTTGTAACAAACTTTTGTACACCAGCCAATGCTAGAGGTTTTGAACCAATTTTTTTTTCAAACCACTTTAAAATATTTGTCTGGGCAGTATTTTCTACAATACTTGTTCAACCTGTAGATGTCCGACGTGCTTTGATCGAGATCGATATACAGGGTGAACTAATGTCCCAATTCTTGAAAGGGTGCAAACAAAATCTTTTAAAAAAATCTTTCTTCTTGAATTTTTTTTTAATATTTCAAAATATTTTTCGGAGAGTATTTTCTACAATAACTGTTCAGCCTGAAGTTCAATTCAGAATGCAAATATACAGGGTGGACTACTGCCAGAGAATGCCAATTTTTTTCAAAATATTTCTTGTAAATGTTTACTTTTTTTTAATATGAGGTTAAGTGAACAATTAAAATATTTTCCAGGAGCCCAACCACCCTTCCTGAATATTTCCTACAATAATGGTTCAACCTGTAGAAGTCAGTCGTGTTTTGGTCGAAATTGGTATACAGGGTGAACTAATGTCCGAATTCGTCTTGGAAATTTTTACTTTTTTTTTATTTAATAAACCGAACAGTAATGGTTCAACCAGTAGAAGTCGGAATTGTCAAATATTATATCTTGAAACAAAATAACAACTTCAATAAGTTGAGCATCAAACTTCTTAAATTAAAAAGGAGGAAAGTTTGAAAAGAAAACGCAAATGCGGTAAAAACGTCCGCATTTATCTAACTTTTACAATGCCTTTACGTCCATCGTTATTATTTAATTTGGTGGCTTTAGAGCCGGTCTTCATAGAATATTTTATTAATATCGTAACTCCTCAACTCGAAGTTTTCGACAGCAGCAGACTCATTACAAAAGTTCTCGAGAGGCAAGAGTCAGAGGCATATTTGTGGAATTACGTGTTGGCGTCGACACATTGAATACCAAATACATTGAATATACGAATACAAATAAAAGGCACAATATCGACGCAGTGATTGAAACATTTTCTTGCCTGTGACTGCGACCATTGTGAGTTCAGTTCAATTGTCGAAATTTCTAATCGAACGTGCTAGCGTGCAACTTTCGCAAGGCAGCAAACAACTTGTTGGTTGCAGGCTGGCATACGGGTCCGGCATTCCTATTCCGCATTGCGAAACCTGCAAAACCTGCAATCCCATAATCCCAAAATGCGAGCGTCGGGCGAAATCGACGTGCCAATTAAATCACAAAATCACGGACTGACGGACTTAATCAAGCGGTGCATCAAAAGCCTCAAGTCGCGCTTTTCACCTGCCAGCACTCAGCAACGGCATAAATTTCACACGAATTACCGAACAATACGCGTTTGACATTAATTTACATTAGCATATTAAGCATAACGAACCATAATCGGCAATAAATAGTATGGGTATACCTTGTGTCGCTGTGTCGTGTTGTGTGCTATCGCGTAAAACGTAAAAGTAAATCAATTCGATGCGTTCAGCTCGTTTCAGGCCACTTTACACTTAATTTCTGCATTTTTCACTGATTCACTACGTTTTGCATAATGGCCGTCAGGTCGTCAGGTCGTGTCACTGCTCACTGACTGTGTGCAGCTGAAAAAGTGACCGTGCCGTCGGTCACTTGGAGACTTGGACCAATGAGAATGCGCTGTTATGATCATCTGACTGCCACTGACCAATCACAGTGCGTAGCAGCGCTGTCAGTGGCGCGCCGCGTAACTAAACTTGGCACTGCTCGCCGCGCTGCGCCGTGCGAGTTGTGACTAGCGCACAACAGCAAACTGTCCGCCATTAAAGCTTCGAAATTCGAATAACATTGTGCATTGCAAGATCTAGCAACAAGTTTAATCTTGAGCAGGTAATAGCATAAAGAAGGACGAAGCTTACAATAAACACGACTTATTTTTAGGCAGTTTAGGTTAAATAATTAGTGTAGTCGGGCGTAATTTGTAAATTCCATCGCTTTGGGAAATATTAATCGTTGAAAGAAGATGGAACAGTAGTGGAACACATTTAAATGCCATTATCTACAATCTACATAGCACTGGCGTTCACCGAGCACGCCGAGCACTTGAACGATTTACGTTGGCTTGGTATAGTGCTAAAATTCAAGCAATTGTAGCAATTGGTGCAAAACAAAGCAAACAAATCGTAAATCGTGCATCGCACCAGGGCAGAGGCACACCAGGGGAAGACTACGAACCGTCGAAAACCGGTGCATTTTACGCAAATTCCAGCTACCAGCTTAAATTTAGCAAAAGCATTTAAACGGCTTTATAAACTATTACTTTATAGGTATGTACTAAGGTAATCGTAGGCCGGAGCCTGAGTAAACATCACCTTAAACTTGCAAATTTGCAATTACGAAATTATTTGATGACTCATCCACTTGAATAACCGAATAAGAATTGTTTTAATGACTTACCTGTCTTTTGCCATTGTGAAGGGCCAATAATCAAATGCACGTTGACGCTAGGGCAGGACTCTGGATTGTTTCTGCTCGCACTCTTGCAGTCTTGCAGTGTGATGGCTTAATATCCAATTTGTTTGTTGTTATTGTTGCTGTTCCTGTTCCTGTTGCACATTAACATGTTTCACTTGCCGTTTTAGGTTTTGCAGGCACAGGTGCTGGTGTAAGTCCACAGTTACAAATCATCACAATCACGCTGGGATTATCAAACTTTTGGATTGTGCACGGTAATACTACGAATAATTGTTTATTTTACGAGTTTGTGATTTATGGCCTTGTGTTGTGAATGTCGGAGGACTCGAACCGTCGTTTCCTTAGGGACGCACAGGCATTGGCACAGACACATGCACAAAACAAAGTTGAAATGCACAATGCAACTTTTTGCAGTGTTTTTTCGTTTTTTGTAACCTTGAAATCTCACAGTACGTGTATTATTATTTTTTTAAAGGTAAAATCGTAAAGCACTGTTATCTCTTAATGTTTTGATTAGTTACGCCAAGTTACAGCTTGTTCCTTGTTCGCAGGCTCGCAGGAAACGTAATCGAGGTTCGGCTTGGCTGGGGCGATGCACACGCGGCGACGAGTGAACGTAAACTGAAGCAAGCCTGCAACTTGCTGGAACTTGTTGAAGTTGAGTGTTGTGGTTGTGGTGGTGCGCGAGCGCGGCGCGGAGGATTGCGAGTTTGTGATATGTGAAGCGGGTGAAGTCATGAAGCCGTTTGCCGTTTGCGAGACTTCGGCGTACTGGCCGTACTTTCTTCGTTTGCCGGGCATGCACGAGCTGGACTGCCGTATGTGTATGTACCTGGAGAACAGAAACAGCGCAACGAGGCAATGAAGAACGAAGCAAAAGGCAAACGTTCGAACGTTCACTTCATCACTTCTTGTTCTTCTGTTCTTCTGTTCTTCTGTATTTGGTACCTTGTATTTTCTATACTACGAACCGTCGAACCTGTAGCTGCGGGCTTATTGCCTTGTTGCCTGTTGCTTGTTGCTCCGTTGCCACCCTGCCGCCCGCATATCGCCAGGAAGCTGATAAAGACCAGATAAAGACAGCAACAGGGCCAGGGCCAGGACCAGGTGCGCTCCGAATGCAAATTTGCAAATTTCGCAATGTGAATAGGAGGATTAAGCATATGCTCGCCTCTTTTTACCTTCAAACGCTTCAAATCTTCGGCTCTTCGGCCCTTCATCCAAGTTCCAAGTCAAATATTTACTTATCTAACATAAAATAGGTATAGTTTTAAGTTTGTTTTCGTCCCTCCTCCCTCCTGCTGCACGTCTGCAGGTCCTACAGGTGAACATGTGAAATGTAAATACTAAATATTAATCGCTGTTTTCACACTGGGGCTCAGCGGACTCGAAATGAAATGAAAATTTAAACGCGGCGGGTGAATCCGTCGCATTGCAACACTTCCTCCCGGAGGCGGCGGCCCGGCTGCTAAGCACTAAGCAGGTAAGCACTGAGCCAGTGAGCAGAGAAATGCGCTTTAATTATTGATTTTACCTTAGATTTTACTCCAGATTCCAGTCAACATGCGCTAGATGGTTAGAAAAAACATAAAATGCCCATGCACGTTAGGCAACTTATTCTACACTTGTTCGCTGCGTTTCGCAACGAGTGTGTAGATGGCGCCGGCGTGCGCGAACGCCCGGGCCTGTCAAACAGTCAACTGACAGCGGCAGCGCGCAAGTGCCGCAACCGCAACCCGCAAGTGGCGCAAGTTTGCCCTTGCCCAGCCGACAAACGACAAACAGCGACAAACAGTTCGGTGGACGTTAATATTTGAAGTATTTTTGAACGCGTTTGAATCAAGCGCTTGTTGTTTTTCGCGGATTATCAGCAGAATATCAGCGCGCTGGTGCCGTGGGTATTGCAACGCAGCGCGAGGCCAGTGTGCACGTCGGCGAGGGCGTGATGCGCTGACGGGCGCTGACTCCAGAGCGCGGTGCCGCAGTCGCGGCTGACTGGATGCCGTTTGGCGGGCTTCGGGTGCGTGTGCATGCGTTCGCCGCTTGGCTGTGTGCGTGCGGGGCAAAACAGCGCACAATGGCTGGCATGGGCCGCCGCTGCGACTGCGAGTGAATCCAGCCACGAGGATGCGCGCGCGTTGACTGGGTGAGCCGCACCTGGTGCACCCACCTGGGAGCCATGACGACAGTATTAAATCGCCTGCGCAAGCCGGCGGCCCCGGCGGAGGAGCAGCGCGCGATGCCCGACTCGACGACGGTCGTCGACCGCGTCGCCGTCGACTTCGCCGGCGGGCAGGATGTGCTGCTGAAGAAGGGCGAGATGTTCTACTGCGGCACGGTGGTGGAGGTGGACGCCATCCGCGAGCAGTGCTTCGTGCACTTCGGCGACAACACCGACAGCTGGGCGTGCTTCAAGGACCTGGTGAAGCTCAGCACGTCCAAGGACCCCATGTGCGTCGTCTGCCGGAAGTCGGCGCCGAAGAGCAAGCAGGAGATCAAGGAGTGTGACAAGTGCAAGAGGGCTTACCATCGCAGGTGTCACCAGCCCACTATTCCAGCAAGTAATGATCAAGATGGTAAGTTAGCCATTTTGTCTGGGGAAGAGAAAAGAAACAGCATTTGTTTTTATTTGTTTGGCAGATTCCTATTGGATATGTAAGCGTTGCGTGGACACGGAGCCAATGCGCAAGCCCCAACGACGATCACTTCAACCAATCATCCAACCAATGATGACAATAAAACCCCTACCTTATAATGTAAGTGTTGTTTTTTCTACAAGCAAGCAACAAGAAAAAAAAACAAAAGTTATTTGTTTGTAGCTGGAATCGTTAACATGGGACACATATCATCGCAGTAACGTGGAGCAAATCTACTGCTACTGCGGCCAGCCGGGGGTATGGAACGCGCAGATGCTCCAGTGCACCAGGTGCAAGCAGTGGTTCCACGAGAACTGCATCGCCTGCCTGCGCTTTCCGCTCTATGGCGGCGATCGCTTCTACATCTTCGTGTGTCTGAACTGCAACGAGGGTAAAGAGTTCGTGCGTCGTCTCGAGATCACGTGGGTGCAGCTGGTGCACCTGGTGCTCTTCAATCTCACCGTGTACAAGTCGCGCAAGTACTACGACCTGGACAGCGTCATCGTGCCGTATCTCAACGACAATTGGCATGCGCTGCAGCTGCCGCCAAAGATGTCCAACGTCTCGAAGACGGAGCGTCGCGAGTTGATACTCGCGGTGCTGACGAAGAACCGCAAGCGCTTCAAGTGCGGCAGGGAGATAAAGAAGCGCACGACGATCTGGGGCCTGCGAGTGCCATTACCGCCACCCCCACCGGTGATGCAGCTGCCCACCAGCGGGCTGGTGACCGCAGCGGATTTGAAAGCTCGTTGGGCGGGGCTAGCGCAGCTGCAGTTTCTTCCACACGCGGATGGCGGCGCCATAGTGCGAGTCGCGCCGGATGTAATGACCGGCGCGAATTATCAGGATGAAGAGCACGAGCCCACGCACTCGGGCACCGAATCCCCCTGCCCGAGCCCAAGCCCAAAGAGCGAAGAAGGCGATGATTACCTAGCGCCGCCCAGCATGTTCATCCACATGGAGGGGGCTGTGAAAAAGAGCGTGCCGTTCCCCAAACACAAGAAGCGCCTGCTCTCGCTCAACAGCAGAAAGCGCGACAAGATACTCCGACGGGCGAAGCGAAAAGCCACCAAAGAACCACCACGGCGGCTCACTCGCCTCAGCTTAGACAGCAGGAAGACCAAATCCAAGGAGCCGCTGACTCCGCCCACGTCCGTATCCGCCCCGCCCACGCCTCCGAACTCCGGCTCCAGCTCCAACGTGCACTCGGAGCTCTCCATGGACTTCAACGAGGGGTTCGTCTGCGCGCTGGCCTTGAAGAAGGAGAAGGACGACCTGCACACGCCCTGCGACACGTCCGGCGATGAGACGAGCTCGAAGAGCACGCTGGATTTGATTATTCCGCCGCCGAAGGACTTTGAAGGCAAGAACAATCCGTTCAGAGCCTTTCCGCGCGTGGACGACGCGAGGAAGCGCCGAAGCAAGGATGCTATAACGCTGCCCCTGCCGCTGACGGCTGTTATTCCAGGCAAGCCGACTAAGCCCTCCGTGGGGCGCCCCTTGAAGCGTCAGCTCAGCGAAAAGGACATCTGCATCGGCCCGAATGGCGAAGTCAAACGCCGACGGTTGCGCCGCAGTCGCTCCGGCCAGAACTATACCCCACCTGGGGCGCCAGCTGCAGCGAGTAAAACAGCCGCTGTAGTGCCGCCACGCGCGGACGCCGACTGGCAAACGCTCGAAGCCTCGCCGCATTTGATTACTGACTGCGTGGACTACGCGCTCAATGGTCGCAGGCTGCGCCAGCGCCAGGACAAGGCTGAGAAGGAGAAGAAACCCCCCACGCCGAAGCCCAGTCCGGCGAAGACGGAGCCGGACATCTCCATGGATGATTTAAAATTGTCCGTGCATAGCTACTTTGGGGCGGCGACGCGTATTCAGGACGGTGAGCGCTTTGTTGTTCGGGCGAAACGATGCGGACCTACGGGGAAGCTGGAGTACTTGATGGAGTGGGAGGGGGTGAACAAATCACTGCAGGCGTTGCAATGAACTTCATTTGTCATTTCATTTCATGGCACTTCACGTCACTTCAGGGATGGTTTGATAATACACTAATTGTAACTGCAACTGCAACTTATTCAGGGATGACACACTCTTTCTATCTATTATACTCAGCAGCAACGCCTAATTTCATGGATTTCTTAGCGGTAAGAGAAAGTGCCTTGCAACTTGCAACAGAAGGCAGAAAAAAAACTACCCATAGACTTTGCGACTTGATACAAAACTGTGGTAAGTCTTGAAAATATCCATTGGGTTTTCTAAGAGGTTATATTTTACGCGATATCGCATTGATTTGCACTCACTTACTCACTATCAAGTTGTTACAACCTACCTTAATCGTTTTCATATGATTTTACTGCGATTCAACATATTGCGCAATAGTTTCACTGTAATGCCGGCCTGTGTGCTGTGCGCTAGTCGCCAGAGTCACAGCTGTGCCGAGTTGCTGCGCTCTGATAGGTTAGCGCCGTCAGATGATCAATGCTTTGCACGCTCATTGGTCAGCGCTCTCGGCGCTGCAGCACGACGGCCGATTCACTAGCAACGTCGATAGTTGCGTCGGCCATTATGCAAAATTCTTAAAAATAGCACAAAAAAGTGAGTGCCATCGAAGATTAGAAAAACCAATGGATACTTTGAAAAACTAACCCCAACATATTTCAATATGAAAATAGGATGAAAGTACTGAATTATTTTATATTATTAATGAAATCTAACGAAATTATGATAGCTAATCATAAAAAAATCACTGATACACTGATTGATGAATCAGTACAATGTAAATATACTTAGTTGTAATTGATGTAACTATAAGATTATGGATATTTGTTGAAATTGGCGCATTTATTATTTAAATATGTTAAGTTTACGTTTAAATTTTAAATTATTGGCAATTGGCACTGATTGGGTGGCGATGGGTGGGCGAAGGGCACAATGGATTTCAAGTATAACTATTTTAGGGTATGAACCACCAACCACATTAGGCACAAATCAAAACTATGGAAAGTTGGAGAGAAGATGAAAGTTGTAATGTAAAGCTGGTTCAACATTTGTTGTTTAGATGTTATTTAATGTGTCTGACTTCGGACTTGAAACCTTGAAACATTGAGCAGCACGTAAAAACCAAAATGGCCGTGTGCGGCGTTGCCGAATCTAAATGTGAATGTGTATATGTTCCTCGAAATTTCAAAACGAAATGTACAAAAAGGGAGTGCTGAAGATTGCACGCTTTTTAACCAAGAAACCAAGTGTATGTTAAGTGTTATTTTATTCGCTCATTTTATTCGCAATTTTTGTATCATCTGTGAAATCATCGTTCAATGTTCATCCCAAAAATTGTATTTAGTTTGTACGTTGTACTGTGAACGCAAACGATGCGACGACGATGCGAAGATACTGCCAAAAACCACTGCCTGTTTTCAGTGCGCATGCGCAAATGTTGCTCGAATGGCATGACTGTGGGCATGACCGCGGATACGTTTCTTTCTAATGTAATGTTTTACGAATTTACGATATTTCTTTTTTATTCGATACGTTCGTTTTTTTATAGTCGAATGAGTTTCAAAGACTGGGCATTTACACTGAGAACACCCGATACACACAGCGTGAATACTGAACATGTTTCAAAACTTGTTGATTCACTCAGCATCTGAAAATAACATAGTTATTATTTTTCACCTGTATTGTATATAAAGTTTATACAACATTGACATCTTTGAGTAATGCAATAGTGCCAACTGAAAACATACCGTTAAAAATCCCTGTTCTTACTTCGTTTTCGGAATGGGAAAACGCATCGTTTTGCGTTTGTTCTTCGCATCAACGACGAGCTGAGCTTGGCGTTTCAGGTAGTTGCGTGTTGGGAGTTCCTCTTCGTCTTCGCTGCCTGCTGCTCCAGCTGCGATCACAAAAACGAGGTTGGTAGTGCGAAGATTCAAAATATTCACAATAGTGGTGCGCAAGTGTTAATGGCGGATTGTGAGCGCTAGTCACAGCTCGGCGGAGCTCGACGTGCCGTGTTTAGTTCCTCGGCGCGCCACTGCAACTCCAGGCGCTGCAGGTACGAATGCGAGCGCTCTGATTGCTCGACGCAGTCACGTGATCAGTCATACGTGCAGCACGATGGACTGCGCAGCATGTTCAGGTTTCAGCGCTCCGCCATTTTATGCAAAGCGGTGAAAAAATGCAGTTTACTTACAATTTACAAAAAATTTGCTTTTAGTGCGTTTCAATGCGTGCAACTTACATTGTGAGGGCACTGGCGTCGGCGCAGTGGAATTCGGCAGCGGTGTGCGGCGAATGATGTCATTGTACGGCTCCGGCAGCCAGTTGCCTTCGCGTTCGTTGATTTCCTGCGATGAAAAGGTAAAAATTAAAATCACGTAAGTTTTGACTTAGTTTTTTATCATACACCATAATTCTAACCTACAATCTTGCATTGCATAGTTTTGATACAAATTATTACCTCCAGGAGCTCCTCAACAGTAGCAGCCCCACGCCCAGCGTCCCCAGCGAGTTGTTCCAGCTGCAGCTGTCGTATCCCCACGTTAATCTTCCTTATCACCTCCACGGCGGGTATGCGCTCCAGCTCCACATGCTCCTCCTGATACATGCAGAGGTACGTATTGAGCAGCTTATCAACGATCTTCTCCACGATCCGCTGTACATAATCGCGTTGGCCTTGCAAACGTCGCTGGTCGCTGATCTCCGTTGTTATTCTAGCCTTGGCCGCGTCGACATCGTCGACGTTCTGCTGGTTGGCCTTGTCGTCAGCGAACTTGAGCTCCTCCAGCTCGCACGCCATCGCATCGAAGCGCCGCTGCTTCCCGCTCTTGATGCCCTCCTTGGTGCGGCGCAGCGTCATCAGCCGCACCTGCGTTGTGGTCTGCCCCTTCACCTTCGCGAGCACCTCCTCGATGGAGGAACTGCCGGTGGCTTCGTTAAGAACGTCAATGTCCGCCTTGAGCTGGCGCACCGGGTCAAACGGTGCGTCCTCTTCTTGGACCGCTTGGCCGTCCTCCTCGTTGACTTCCATCAATTGCTCGGTGAGCGCAGCACCTCGAGACGGCTTGCGCTGATAGAAATGCTTCTCCAGATGCGCCAGGTCGCTTTGCCTCGCCTCCACGAGGCGCCTCCCCTCGAGACTTTGCTTCTCCCGCGTGGCATTCGCCGCGAGCACCTGCCGCTCCTCCTTGAGCAGCGCCCCACGTGCCTCGGCGCGTAGCTTCAGCGCTTCCTTATTGACAATCTTCACCTTGTCAATGTCGTACTGCTGCTGCTTCAACTCCAGCTCAATGTCGGCCATTTTGCTCTCGAACTTCGCCGCGTCCTCCTGCATCTTCCAGCGAATATCCCTGTATCGCACTCGAACATGCTCGGCTTCCTTGATCTGCACCTGCACCGCATTGATGCGATTGCGATACTCCTTCGCGAGGATGTCGTTCTTCGCGCGGACTTCGTCCTCTTCCACCTTGGCGTTCTTTTTAATCAGCAGCTCCTGATACTGCACTGCTAACTTCTTCAGCTTTGCCTCCTTCTGCCTGCACTTGTAATTCATGAGGTCTAAACTCTTGTTCTTGTCGATTTGCTGTAGATCTAGGTAGTCGACAATGTCCTTGAGGGATTTTTCCTGCACAGTGTTGCCAATCACTGATGATAATAGTTTGTTTACAGATGCATTGGAAGGTGCAGTGTGAACTCTAGACGCCGTCCCTGAAATCTGCGTCACACGTTTGCAGGGCGCTGAAGAAACGGTAGCTGGTAATGGTCGCACAATCGGCAGCAACCCGCCGAGCACATTGTGCCTCTGCTCGTAGATTCCGAGCTGTACTCGGGCGATTTCTTTCCGCAAACGTAGAATATCATCAGCATCGCGCTTACTTTCATTGGCGATTTCTTCAAACAGCGCTTTTCTTTGCCCCTCTAAAGAAAACAACATAACCTCAATTCCTTGCATCTAGCTCTAGCGTTCGATAGCGTAAGTAAGTACTAAGTAGTAGTTCATGAGAGAGTTTCTTTAGCCGCAAGGTGCGAATGTCGCAATTATAACTCGAAATTGTTGTATTACAATTAGCTGTTCCTGTTGGCCTGTTGGCCTGATGGGCTGATGGCTTGATGATGGGTTGATGGTGACTGCCCGAAGCACACCGGACTTTGGGATTTTCATATTTTACGCGTTCACATCGCTGGTATGCGCGCACATATATAGCGTACGGTAATCGACGCAGAGCATGTATGTTGTACTGTACAACATTACATTCATACCAACATACAGTGTGTTAAAACTTAAAACAATAATGCATTAAACAAAACATGTGCGCATGAAAAATCTCAACGTCTTCGTGTCTTTTTGGACGTACTGTTTTGTTTAACAACACAATATCATTGCTATTGCCATTGTTGCACTCTGGCACAGGTACAGCCCGTCGAACAACTCAATAAAAGTGTGATAAAAGCTTCGGGCTTCGGGCACCACTCATGAAATTCGTCTCACGCCGAAATTAATAATGAATTATTCGCCATATCGCCATCATTAGACAATACCACATGAGCAGTTTTATCACTTAGAGCTCTTAGGACATACTCTTATGTTTTTTGTTATAATAAGTGTAGGACGTGTAAATTAATGACACTTTAACGTGGTAGGTTCGTATAGGTGTAGGTGTAATTAACAATTTTCGTTAATTTTTCATTTCGTGGGAACTGTTGTGTACTTGCCTGAAAGCTGAATGCGCTTCTTCACCTCGAGTATCTCCTTGCTCAAGTTCGGCAGGCGAAACTCATCGCTCGTCTGTTTGCACAATTTGGTGGACATCGTATCAATGAGCTTGATTGATACCAAAGGAAAAGCAGCTGCCTAGATGCGTAAATATTGATCAAACTTGTGCGGTTGTAAAAGTAAAAGTACAAGCACAAGATTTACTTCTTTTAGCTGCTTGGAGGTTGCTATATCTACCGTAAGATGGTGCTGTGATCCATGTTTGGATAATTTTCACCATTAGATCTGTAGTTCCCTACGTTCTCTATGAAAAGCGCTGCGAATCCTGAAGAAACATCATCTAGTAAAAAGTGTAGTTCTTGTTCTATTGGTTTAGGTAAAATTCCGATGCGTTTTGTTACATTCTAAGCGTTTTTAGAGTATTTTTGTTTTTTATGAGCAACCCAAGCGACCATCTTGTTTCATCTTGCGTGCTCGGCAGCATTCGGCTGTATTCGCCGAGCGCACAACAAAGCCGCTGCTTGCCACTGCTGTCGCTGTGCTCGTGCGCGCCCCGCGCGGCTGAGTCGAGCTGTAACCGTTGCGACGTGAGCGTGCTGCGCGTGTCCGTGCCGGTAGCATTGTTTTTCAAAAATTGACGCTCATCCTGCCACCCCACAAACCCACACGAAAAGTTTTCAGTTGGCACCTTGGCACCGAACCCCTACCATAACAAACTCTACGGAAAGTGCGCAGAGACAAGCTTAGAAATAGGAATAGTGTGCTTGTGCTATTGCTAGGACTAGGACTAGGACACTAGTGCCTAGGAGTAGCAGAATGTGATCGCAGCCTTAATTATTTGCGCCCGTTGCCAGTCTGCTGGTGTTTTGTGCATTATTTCTGAGTTTGCTTCGAGTGTTCGAGTGGGAAATCGGAACGCTAGTGTAGGGGGTGCACCGTCGCGTTATGTGCGCGCCCCATGTGGGGAGTTAGGCCGCAATGTGGATTACCGACGGCGTCGGCGCGAATCGAAGGGATTACCATTGGATTATAGTCTTCGGTTTGTGCGTCGTCGCGGCGTTTGCTCATTCGACCGTTGCTGGTAAGTCACACTTGGCAAAAACATGTGCGATGTGCACACACTAAATTTCAAAAATACTTCCAAAACGTACACCTAACCTAAAAGAAAGAAAAGCCTAAATCTTCTCTCGTGTCGAAAGATGGAAAGTGTTGTTTTGGCACTAGGCGTATTTGCTGAATGAGATCCGGTGGTTGCGGCTGGTTGTCTCTGGCCGGTGGTCGACGAGGCGGCCATTTTGTTTTGGATTCCGAGCGCGGTGTGTGCGCGCGCTCGCGCCCGACGGTTGGAATGAAGGCACGGCACACCTGAAGATTCTCTCAATGCGGCGGGCCCGGCGGGCATATACTGGTTCTGGTTTTACCTCTGGCCTTAAGCTGCGCACACTGCACTCACACACGTGCGGCGCACATTTAATGCCCCCCTCGCAAGCTGCGGCCGCGCTGAACCAAAGATGTAACGGCCAACACGATTTGCCCGCCATGTTTGAATCCGCATGGCATCCGATGCTGATCTAAATTCGCATTCTGCATGGTATATCATCCGCAGCATCCACGCCTTCCTAAACGCCCGAACCTAAATAGAGTTTTACTGTTTTACATTTAGTTAAAAGACTTGAAAGCTTTTAACTTTAAAGTCAAACAAAAGATAAAACATGAAAGGGTTGTTGGTCAAGGTGGTTCTACGTCTCTTTTCTAGGAGCCAGGGAGAGGGAGACAGAGAGTAATTGATTTATTTGTTGGCGGGTAAACAATAGGACCATTAAGGGCCCCAGGCTACACAACCAACATACGAACATACCCTTTGTATGGTCTGAAGGTCTATCCTCCTATCCCTATCCTATGATGCGTTGGAGCTGAAACTGTAGGTATACTGTACTTGTGTTGGTGTTGTCATAGTAGGGTGTCGTGAGGGTGAGGTGGGATCCTAGGGTCTCATCGCACCGCGCCATATGGCAATTGCATTGCACATGCATATATACAGGGTCTTACATATTCCATGATTCCATATGTTCCCTATATGTTCATATATGTTGAGCCTTAAGCCCACAGGCATTGTTTGGTCTTCTGTCGGTGCATGTGATGATATGGTGCCCCTGCCCCTGCCCGTCGGTCGTCGGCGTGCGCTCCGCCGCTGGTGATGTGGTTACTACGCGTGCTACAAACATCGGGTCCTCCTTCCCAGGTAGAGGTAGACTGTAGAGGGCATCGGGCGTATACCGGCCGAGATCTTCTTGTGCCATGGTGCGCACCTTCGAGGATCGAAACGCGGCTGCTGCAGTGCAGGTCTGCAGTGTCGTCTACTCTCGGTGCTTCTTGTTCCTCATGTTCCTCAGTGCCACAGTCTTCTTTCGTCCTCAGTTCTTATTCTGGTTTCTTCTTTCCTTTTGGTATTCTGGGCAAAAAGCGACATTGCAGAATCATCCAATCTTCTACTTGCCATAAAAGACAAAAGTAAAGTGAAATAACTAGGGGTTAAAGTTTAACTAATTTGTGGGTTTCTGGGAAGCAGTGCGTTGAAGTCACTAATATTTTCGGGGCTCAACGGTTTCCTGTTTGAGACTTTTCAATATTTGATCTCTTCACACATGGTGTGACATGACCGTGCTTTATTTTTGGTTGCCAAGCAGAAATGTGTCATAAGCATTTCCGTTTACCACATGAACTTCCAAGAAAAACATCTCGCATCTCTTTTGATGGGCTTTTTTGTTTTAACAAAGAGAGCTAAAGATTGCCTCGAAACTGTATTTCTGTAATCTGAAAACGACAAGCAACTTGGACGTTTCTGACGTCACTTTACGATGAAATTATTCATGACTTCTGGTTTGGGTCGGGACGTGTTTTTGGACATCACATTACCATTGCCAGCCGAGCGCATAGACGAAGACAATAGCAGTTGATAGATGTTGGGAGATAGATTAGGAATTATGGTTTTATCTCCTTTTTCTCGGGCCGTGTGCCATTCTCGGAAGCGACGACGACGGCGACATCGGAAAGCAGCAGGGAGCGTGCGATGCGATTTACAGCCGCATGCACCGCACATTTGCCGAAATGGCAAATAGTTGAATATATCATACATCACGACGGTATCAAATTGCCGATTTCTCGGAACATACCAAACAACATCACATGAGTAAGAGTAATATATCACTATAGGAAATGTGCAATGAATTACTTGTGATAAGCACAAACACTTGAACTTGATTATTATGATATTTATGATTATTGCACATAACTATGAAAAGTGCTATGTGCTATATGAGGAACTTTACTATACATATAGGTTCCTTTTTAAAACAAATTGATAGATCTTATAGGTCCAAAGGTATTTCATAACTGATTTCCTCAATTAGTATCCTTCGAAATATATTAAAAAGTCTGTTTGAACATATATCCTCCAATAACTTCAAAATTTACAGGTCCAACGTGCTACGAGTACTTTTTTTTAAATGTCCCATAAGTATTTCATAACTTTCCTCAATTAT
>JARJDQ010009089.1:0-34805 GCA_030264215.1 Geostiba sp. GC000077 | reverse complement strand
GCACTGTGGCAGCGCGGCTCGCGATCAAGCAAAAGAAAGGAATAAAAGCCATCAGCCACAACAAGATCACCATCAACACACACCACACACCGCGTCGCGTTTGTGTTAATATTGGTTTATAATGTGGCTGCGACTTCGCACGTGGGTTGATCGTTATTGCTTCGCTAATATGAAAATAAAGATTGATGGGGAGCACTGGCTGCTAGTAGTGTTTGCAAAATGAGTGTCTCAATTTAATACTAAGTGGCCAAAGCGTGATTTTCCAAGCAAATCGAATAAGAGTTTATTTTACAATACTATAGTATACAGGGTGGACAGGAAGGAAGGACACCATTTCCTTAGAAAGAGTGATTCTTTGACATTATTCAAAACAAAATGTGAAATATGTTAGAGAAAACATTTTGCAGTTGTCTTGTTAAACGCCTGGAAAGTTTTGTTTTCAACTACTCAAATACATCAAATTATCTTCCGTATTACTGCCGAATGTTAAGTTCATGGATTCAAGGAGCATTTCCCAAATATACATTGCGATCACCTGTGTCTTTCAATGAGAAATCATTGTCGATAATCATAGTTCTTCAGTTGGCTTATTCAAGAAAAATAAAAGTGGCAACAAGCAACCATTCCTTGAAAAGCGAAATAAACAATAGATTTGTTCAGTGATATCCTGAAATATTATATTACATACTAAAAGTGGAAAACTCTCTTTTTTCCACTTATATACATTACAATTACGTAGTTTTCCACTTAGGTATGTAATGTATATACAGGGTTTTAATAAAAAAAACTTTACAGAGCTGGGTGAGTGATCGAGGACGTCAAAACAAGACGGAAAGTCCGATACACGAAGGTTCAATTCTCAATGGTTCTCGAGATAAACCTTTTTGAAAAAATTTTTACCGCTTAATTTTGTATGCGATATTGCGTTATCTGGTTGTTTGACGAATAGATATGCATAGAATAGTTTGCTCTGACAATGCATCTTGTTAACTTGAGGGGAATAAACTGACAATTGCCGAAGATACAATACCCGTTTGGGGACAAGTTTCGAACAAATTAGAAATGGAACTGCATTCAATCGAGTCCGTGAATCCCTTCACCAACGACTTCTACTGAGCATACAAGAGGATAGACGATAATTTGAAAACATTGTAAAATAACTTTTTACTGCAATAATTGGTTAGTTACAGTAAAAAAATATTATAATAGCCTAATCTTAGAAGGAGTAAATAAACATTTCAAAGGGGTATACCTCGAGAACCATTGAGTATTGGATCTTCGTGAATTAAACTTTTCTTCTTGTTTTGATGTCCCCTATCACCCTCCAAGCTCTGTAAAGTTTTTTATTAACACCCTTTATAGCGTTTGCAAAAACTATATTTGGTTCTGTATAGGTCCAAAACCCCATTATAATTAATTTAAATAAATACTAAAATGATAAATTATGAAGAAATGTGTATTGTTTCGATATGAACCAGACCCAAGCTAATTTCGCAAAATTTATCAATGCTATAGGTACGCATTCCGCGTGCCGCAGTTTCTCATTGGCGGTGGGGGTGGCGCGGTGGCGGCATCAGCGTCGCGGGACTAATTTCTCTTGTAGGCTGGTGAGAGCGTTCCGGTAAATCTCTTTGCATAAATTTATCAAGCGGCAATAAATTATCAAACGGTGCGCGCTTTTTGCGCATGGCGCACGCTTTATTTTATTATTTATCGACGAGATGTATAATAGATGATTCTCACTAATAACAAAACCCACCTCCACATCGCCGCCCGACACGCTGCAAACACGAACGGTGAACACGTTTAATGCATGTTAAAACATTTATTATACCTCGCAGCAAACAAATTTTTGGTAACTGGCAACAGTGGCAACGCAACCATCATGCAAGAGATAGGAGGAGGGGGGCTAAAATGCCACCGAGACGCGTAATTAATAAAGTTTATAAATCATTTTTATCATGTTGCACCGGCACGATTGCGATTACATAAAACAACGCAAATTCAATGCGAAATTCCCATTCTTGTTGTGATGTAAATAGATGTCTATTTCGTTTGCAATGATTGAAATTTTCTTTAGCGTTTTCTTAGCTTTTCTACGGTTTTGATTTTTTCCCATCACTTAGGCGCGAGCCCTTTCAAGTCTAAAAGCGAAAAGTAAAGTATTTAAAGGAGTAATTTAAGCAAACGCAAAGTACGCGCGCACAAGCGAGATACGCAGACGGAATACTTAATTAATGTTGGTAATTTAATTTAATTGAATCAACGAGATAAGATAAAAGAAGCGCGCGAGCGCCGCGCACAGTGCAGAATAAAACTCAGCTCAGAGGCATTGAATTTCACGGACAAAGAGGAGGTTTTACCACACTTTCAATACAACCTCCTAAAAATAATTATGACAAAATAAATATTCCTCAAAGTATGTGATCAATCGCCAAAAATAATCATAAAGATTGATGTGTCGTTTGAAAAATATAGAAGTTTGTTTGTTATAAAATTGTTGGTCTTACCTGATACACGTTTCCCATTTTTGCGCCATTGAATACTCGGGGGCGGGTCGCCGCGGGCGGCGCAGTAGAATGAGGCGATGCCGCCGGCCTTGACCTGCATGTTGCGCGGCTTCATGATGATCTCTGGCGGATCTGCAACACACGAATTCATCGCAAATTAGTACGCATTCATGCTGAAGACGACAGCGCAACCAGGGCCCTCCCAATCGATTGCCCATGCCACCCCCACGATCAGTGTATACCCCGTACACTGCAAATAGGGGGTAGTACCTTCGCAATTTGTATTGTCTCAAATGAATAATGAATGAATCACAAAGCAACGCTACGAATAAATTTTACCAATCAAATCGAGGGCACGAAAACAAGGCAAGAAACCTTTTTTCCAAATGAATAATTTTAAATGAAAATAGCTGAACGCAGCTTCGCAGGTTAAAATATCATATTGTGCTTTGCGCGAGATTATCTCGCACGAATAATTCCCAGTAAACTATTTTTGAAATTTTCGTTAGCATTATGTTACTATGGGTCTATTTTTAATCTGGGCTCGTTTTCCACTGAAAATTTCAATTCACCGGAAACGACAATAATAATGCGCAGCGAGATGCAGCACGCTAAACGTTGTCGGACTGTCGAATATTCAATGGTTGAATCGGGCGCATATGGAATAATTTGGCCATCGCTACGGTCCGGCACAAACCAAACAATAAACAACCTTCAGCGCACGGTGGGCATGAGGGTGCATTTTGGTCGAATGACTGCACACACGCTGCTCAATTCTCAATTCACAATTCACTGCGGCGAGAACGACCAAAATTATTCCGACTTTCCACTCTATTCTATCATTATATAATAAATTATAACAATATTATTCTTCCTGTTCCTGTGCGTTTTTGAAGAGTATAAAATTCAAGTAACCGTTATTAATTTCCCCGCATTTAAAAATTCACTCCCCCGCCGTTTAAATAAGCAATTTATCACGAGAAAAATTACAGCGCGGGCAAATGATGAATTCGCGTGTCGCTGTTCTCATCGTAATTAAGTGCGGTTGCGAGAGAGCCTGAAGACGCCCTGCCCGCTCACCCTCCTTCCACGACTTTATGACCATCAAACATGATGAATGAGCGCGCGCCCAACGTTTGCTCTCGTTATGATTTACCTCCACTTTGCTTCGTTTACATCATTTACTCTCCTGCAAATTACGTGCAACTTTTCGGCGGCAAACGCAAGCGAACTATGCGGAATTAAACTAGGTAGGTTAAGTACATAGTTAGAGTACTTTAATAACATAATGATATAGTTGAAGTCAATATGGTAAACATGAAGTTGGGTGTGGCTGCGTTGTGGCGGCTGCGAAAACATGCTAAGGGCTATTTTGCTTTTCTTTCATCAGCAAGAAATTAAGAACAAGTTACTTTAGTATACGATGTAGTTAGGGACGATCAAGTAAAAGTAAAAGAGTTTTGTTGACGAAATAGAATTTTAATTCGCTTGCAACTAGCAAGGAAGCAATAAGTAGTTAGTTCGCACAAAAAAGTTTAAAAAAAAAGGCTTGGAAGACGAGTAAACGACCTCCGGGGTCCGTTGAATGGAAAGTTACAACTTTTGCGAGTCAAAGAAAGAATTTTAAAACAAGTTGGCCAAAGTTTCAAATCGGAATGCAAAGAAAAAGTTGATTTACAACACTTAAGAATTAAGCCTTCGAGGAAACTTACTCTTGTTGATTAACTACATAGGTGTATTTATTTTTAATGAAAATGTTATTTTTAATGGAGTAGAACTCGGATGAGTTGTGTATGTACTATGCAATATTTGTTTTATTTCTGCGCTCCTACAGAAGAAAGGCAAGACGTTGCACCATGGCAATTAAGACGTTACTTTGCATAATTACTGACTTGGGTCCGCATCGTTGTTTTTCGAGGCAGGAAAACGGAAAGACGTACTTCCTCAGTCATACTTCGAATGGCGGGTAACTAGTTCGACTAATCAAGTCATTCAGGCACACTTAAACATTCTCAAATACACTTTAACAATTTTCAATTCAAATTCACTCAAATTTAACTTTACACCAAGATAGGGAAACGATTCATTATTCAAAAACACGTTTTAAGAAGGTGAAAATGAAATTTTAAAATAAAGTGCTTCTCTCTGAATTTTCACGAATATGAATTTCTCAACGCGAAAATAAATTATAAATATTGCGGTTGATAATAATTTCATTACAATGATGTGGGTCACATTCGCGCATTTCGCATCGCAAAACATGGATAATAAAATTTTACAACAATATTTGCGCGCATTAAAACGACATTATTAATTATTAAGCGGCCAGGCACTCATCCACACACACATATTCGTTTTGGACGCAGGACGCACGAAAAACCCTGAAACATCACGCGCAGCACGTGATTAAGCCACCGCCTGCCCCCGCGGCGAAGAGAAAATTAATGAAAATCACAACATAATTCCCCTCGACGTCCGTAATAAAATGCCATTTGGACATGGGGTCGAAAAAATAACGCGTTAATGAAATGAGAATGAAATAACATACACATCAAGAGGGCTAACACAATCTGGTAGCCGAAAGCTCTAACTGGATTCCAAGACTAACACGCGAAATTACATAGAAATCATTGGTGCCTAAAAGTTTTGGCGGATTTTTTGGACGCCATCCCCAAGTTTATGGTCGTGTGCTGTGTGTTGTTCGGTGGGGAAAGTTTTCCTTCGGATAAATCAAATTAGGCGTCCAACGAAATCCGGAATCGGGCGGTAATACGCGAAGGAGGAAGAGAAACAAACGGCGGTGGAAGCGAAAAACTCGATTACCGATCGTCTCTGATTAAAAGCGAATCCACTTAATTAGTACATAGATACGAGTGGGCGGCGTGCCGATGCATGTTGCTGTAGGTCTGGGCAAAAGCCGGAGCAAGAATCCGGCGCGACCCAATCAACGAAATTAAAAGCAAATATTTGAAATTATACGGCGCGCGCGAGCTGCTGATCCAAACATGCTGGATGGTGGAGGCGCCGGGCTCGCCGCGAAAATCCGTGCTGTTTCGGAAGCAAAGCGGAACAAAGCGTGCTCGATTTTAGTCTAATTGATTTTTGCATCCAGATATTCTGAATGCATAATTTTTGATTGCGAAATCTCACCCTTTAAACATTTTGACAATTATGAGGTTACCTACCAGGCTACCACAAACAGCACATTTGCCAGCAGTGACCAAAAACATAATAACCGAGCTGAAATTCCTCATTTGCTGATGTTTTACACGCCACTTTGGACTTTTAAGCGCGCCGACGTGTAAATTATACAGGAATGAAAAGTGCCACCCGAACGTGACCGCATCTACCCTCCTGCCAGCGCCTTTGATGAAACAAAAATGCCTCCTGTGCGGTAGGAAAAAAAAAGCACGGAACTCTGGGCGGGAAGGAAGCCAGCCACAGCGGAAAAACGGAAAATGACAAAACACCCCGCCGCACAACACATAAACAGAACAACCACTCGAGGGGAGAGGCGTGGGGAAAGAGAAAAAAGAGCAAACGTTAAACTCTCGCACCCGGCAGTGGCCGCGCACCGGGAAATTATCAAGTGCATAATAAAAAGTTATTAACCCTTTGTACACTGAGCAGGACAATATGAAAAACTGCGGATAAGGACAAAATGCAATGCAGGACAAAAAAGAGCGGGCTGCCTTCCTCGAATATTACGTACAAATAATGAATAACGCAAATATAGTGATAGTTTGGTTGTGTCCCTAATGCAAGTTGTTTTTTGTTTTCGCTCTTCGCAAACAAAATTAGTCTGTGTCATATAAAGTAAATAGAGTTGGCTGTCTATGAAAAATCCGCCCATGTGGGAAGTTCAGCGATAATCCGAAATATATCACAGAAAAATACGAAAATATTCTAAGTTGGAAATATGCAAACTACGAAGGCTAATATAAAACATCACAAGTCCCAAGTTGTTATCATTTCATTTTTCGTTGATTTTATCGCTTTATCACTAGTTTTTGGGAACCTTTGGAATTTTTTTTTTTGGTATTGCATTGTGATTAATTTCGAAGCACAGTGCATGCCTGCAAACGTGCGTTGCGTTCAAAATTAAATATTTTTTTTAATTTCCCGCCGCCGCCGTATGGTTGAGAATCGATTAAATTTTGCGCGGCAGTGCAATGCGGGAAAGCGGGAAATAGTGGCCGTTGCGCCTAAAAAAAAACGGCACCGGCCACAGAGGCGCGTGTGGGTCGTGATCGTAAAAATAGATTCGGCACGTGAAAAACTCATCAGGTGCCTGCCCGTCATGCATGTTATGACATGTAATATTACTAGTACACCACAGGACTCAAAATGGCAACAACGCCAACATTGCTTATTTTCATAGATTTTTAAAATACATTTTGGTCGTTCAGCAGTAGCGTAGAGAGGAAAAGGTTTTGAAATGTTTTGCTTTTTTTTTTTGGTGCGGAAATCAAATGTGCAACACGTTTTCACACAACAAACAAGTCAATTTTCAGCTGTTTCATACGCCGGGGGACCGGATATGACTTCGTCCTCTGAAATATTTATCCTTGCGCATGATTTTTTCCACGTGCACACAAAATCGCCGAAAAGCCCTATCAAAGCCTACCCGCCCGCAAAATATAAACTATATCCAAAGCCCAGAGCCCAGAAAAAAATGCACCCATAGCTTTAACGCACAATCGCTCGATAGTGGTATCACAATAGTTTTATAGTCTTTACGGTCGTTTTGAGCGTTTTTACATCCACCGATATTTATATCCGGCCATACAAATATTTACACTAAATGCGCGCGCGCAGGCGGAAATGGCGGAATTTTTCATGCGAGTAAATTCGCCAAAAAGCACAACGCACGCGAAATCGGGAATTCGTGCAAATGCCGGCGCTCTTTTTTAGATGTTAATCACGGCGCGGTGCGCAAAATGCACAGTTGGCGACCCCAACTTACGTGTCAAATATTGGATGTTTATATTCATTATATTCAAATTCATATCGGTGTAGTTGCCGTCTGGAATCAAGAAGCTTTGCGATTAGGTTATGTCACACCTGCGCACCATCTGTCGCACGCAGGTTTTTTAAATTTGATATGTTAGATAGGTTAGAAGTGAGAGTTAGACGCGCGCTGAAGAATGATACAATTCGACGCCGAAATTCGCAGTGAAAGGTCGGCGCAAATGCCATTTGCGATTGCAAAACGACAAAAACGCAATCAATTCGACACATTTAGAAGCGTGGCATTATGTGCAATACCAGAGCGAGGGTAGAACCCCTCCTTTTTTTCTGACAAGGGGGGCATAATTTCGCTCATTTTTCACATCATTTACCATTGATGCGATTTATAACTGTGACATCTTTGATTGCCATTTTTATTCACACTTTCGAGAGAAAGTTTTACGTTCACTTTTAGTGATCATAAATTACGACTGTTGAGACTCTTAATTTATTTCTTGGGAAGCATTTCATGTTGAAAATTGTGGAGAAATTCAACGCATTGTCGAGATTAAATATTAACAAGATGGCGGCCATGTGTCACGTCACAAATGGCCATATATTATATAAATTCTGCAATATGATTTTACTACAGTACAAGACAGTGAAAACAGTTCAATATATCTACGATCTACACATACAGCTAAAAAGTTATGGAATGCTACGAAATGTAAAAACATGCATAACATAGGCTTTGAAGTGACACAATACACGTTTATGTTGATCACATTCAACAAGCTGCATACAAACAGGAATATTACCCCCCGAAAGGGGAAAACGCGCTGCGCAGGCAGCAAACTATAAACGTGACACATAAAAATCGCGCAATAAATAACGATGACAATTGCGCAAAGCACTACAAGTCGTCGTCGTCGTTGTCACGCCACGATTTGCCGTATCGCGTTATTTACAAGTTTCAAGTTTGGGTTTACTGCATCGCAATCGAGAACAACATGCGATGCGAACCGATGCTATAAAAATGATAGTCACAAGTCTGTGAGTCTTCTAGATTCAAGACTTAACTTTCTAACAATACAACAAAGCAATAATACAAGAACTGTACGAATCACTAATACGTTGAATCGAAATCTTAATCGTGGTACCTGTCCTCATCGTAACGGGAAGCAATAAAATTGTCATTACATTAATGGCGCTGCTAGTGGCGCCGGTGGAGGCGCCTGGCATTCGTGTGTTCGCAATGTTTTGCACGTACTAAATTAATTTCGAATTGTGCCCACTTGCCAGTTGGCGCGCGCATTACCGGCATGCCAGCCAGGACGAAATTATAAATGTGCGCGTCTGGCCATAAAGCGCACACGCGGACGGCAATAAAAACGCGCTTAAATTCGAAAATTTAGAGCTTTTCCCCCCCAACTCAAAAGAAACGGTAACAAAAGGCATGTAAACAGGTTTTCATGTATGTGATATTGGGGATATTAGCTTTGCTTCTTTTAAAAACTTGCTCTCAATATTTCTCAACGACTTCAAGATAAAACTTGCAAACACAAGAAAGTATGGTCTTGTGTCTAGACGCCCACTTGTGAGAAATATCAAAATGCATGGCGAGTCGCAGCACGAACGTAGAAGATGAAGTTTCATTAGTTTTTATGAATACAACTAATTGCACGGTGCAATTAAAATTTCTTTTATTACCTTCCTACACGAGGTTGCGCTAATTTTCAACTAGCGTAGTGCCCCGCCGCCAGCACGAGGAACTCGCTCAAGTTCTTCCTGGCCGCGCTCCTCAATGTTATCTCGTCGGCGATATGTTCGTACTGTTCATACTCCCAACGGCTGTTCGGCGTTTACATATCCTTCCTCCCACACTGGCATAACTAGCACTACATAGACCGGTTCCAATGCAATAAAGAGAGTAGAAATAACGAGGAATGCTATCATAATTATCATTCTGCTCCAAGAAAAGGATCTCCACTCGATATGCATACAAAATAGGAAAATGTTATTTCTTTCTTCGTCCTTTACATGAATAAATACGATGACAACACATAAATTGCCGAATTGACTAGTAACCAAAACATTTACATTACAATGCTCTTTGATCGCCGTATGTTCAATGATCAATGTAATGTTATGTGGCATGCATGTCGGTGCGGCTGGGAGGTGAAACTGAACGCGCAATGGAGAAATTAAATAACAATTTGTCCATGGTCCTATAATAGTCAAACAATTACAATTAATTATCGCCTCGTGTGATTTGTCCGCGCGCAACGCCGCAGCAGCGGTGCATATCGGTGTGTTTAACGTGTTAATGCAAAACGATGCCACGATATTGTATTATGAACAGATCATTAGTCAATTTTAATTATTCACAAAGGCCAACAAACCAGAACATTTACAAAATTGCGCTGCAATGCACACGGTCGACGATACGTAGATACTTTACGCAAACACGCAATTACATCACAAATAACACAATCCAGGGCCTAGGTTATAGTGCAGGAGAAATAAGTTTTTAGGTCGTAATAATTTCCGCAAAGGAGGGGTTGTTCGTTGTAGATACCATTTGAATAAAAATGATCGTCTAGACGCCGGGAATCGAATGTGTTTCTCCATTTGAAACTTTGTACAAGAGAAAAACGCATTTTGCATGCTTTGATTTTTCTAGACTTTTACCATGTCAAAAAGGTACTATCAACGAACTAAAAAAAAAATCAGTAGGGTATGTCTCCGATACACCCGCGTGTTTAGCGTGGAAGTAGAGGTGTGAGGCAAATAGCATTTTAGGTATAGCATTTTAGGTATTAAAATGCAACCACATTTTTTGGGAAATATTTTCTAACGCAAATTTAGGAGCAATTGTAAGCATTCTTAAGGATGTGTTGTATGCGTATTAATTAAGATTTGCCACAATGCTACCCACTGTACCGGAGGCAGCGCCGCGTCAAACAAAGGACCTCGAGAGTGCTAATTATATTAATAGAATTTGTCATTCTCAAGTTGCAAACTTCTTGTTTACTTATTTAATTCGCACTGTATTCGAGTGTAGCCCATCCATGGCGGGACAATATCACGGATCGCTTGAATTCCATCCTCGGCGTCGACGTCGAATTTGGTTTTGTGCTGTTATTTTGTGTCCTGGCATCCACCCTCGAAGTGGTGGCTGCTGATGGTTGAGCATATTGTAGGGGTAGGGAAGACGAGAGAGGGAGGATGGAGATAAGGATTTGTTTTGTGTGGTCGTTATTATCCTCGTAATTGCGCGACGATGTTTCCGCGCGCTCGGCCGCATTGTGATCCGGGGCGTAATTGCGCGCCCAGCAATACCACCCCCCACACCACCAGCATGTTTCGAGGCGAATGAGACATGCCAAGAGTTATTATTGCTCTTGGAAAATCATCTGGGGGTATTAATAATAAGATAATGGCGATAAAGAACGGCTTGAATCACGGATCGCGCAAAAACAATTGCACCAAGGAATATCAAAGAGATGAGTGATGTAACCTCAATTGTAGATGACAAGTTGTCAATATTTATAGATGGCGCTTAATGATATCAACTGTCAGCGAAATAGTGCGGTTGTAATTTGTCGACTATTGTTGGAGATTTTAATTTCGTTATATTCTATGTTTCATTTTGGTGTTGTTGGTGTTTAAACATTTTTTACGTTCAGCGATAACCTCGCGTTTCATGGTAATAAAGTGTGCCATAAACCGCGATAAATACTCGCTCGAAACCAGCGACGTTTTTTAATCATGAAAACTGTTAAAATACGGGATGAGCTACGAATTGCCTTTAAAATTGAATTATTTTCCATTTTGATGTTTAAAATGATTGTTCCTTACTGCAAAAGTATACAGCAGGGAAAAGAAGAACTGTGTATTTTCTAGATTATTTTCTGTGTACAAGTCAAAGTCTGAAGACTCTCATCAAGTTTTCCTCACATCCATGCCTCGGAACAAAGTTTGAAGTTTGAGTGTGTTTTCTGTAGCAAACACTCAACAAGGGATGAAAGTGACAATGATTGAATGAATTATTTCTCTTCCGAAAAAGTATTGAGAGTGCTTTGTGTACTTTCCAAAATTCTCTCTAGCCAAACAAGGACTTCAAAAACTAAGAATTGTGAACTAAAAATAAACAAAAAAATTTTCAACAAGAATGACAAAAAGTTCAAATTCTTTAGTCTTAGAATGTTCGCTCTATTTTCGGTGTATTTTATGGTTGTGTGGTGGGTAGTGGGTCTATTGTGTATGTAGTTAATCTACCTGAGCGTAACACCACTTTTCATTCAAACATTCAGACCCGTGTCCCGTTTGGAGTGTTTCGTGAGTAAATCTAATAAAGCATATTGTCAGTCATTGTTTCGTCGCTCGCATTTTCGAGCACGCCGAATAAAATGCAAAGCGAGACGCGAACAGTGTGCATAATATGATTATTCGCGCACGTGCGCATTAAGAACAACGCACGCAATACCAATTCGTAAGAAATCGCACGAATGCGGAGACGTTTTAATTGGATTACCAAAATACAAGAAGACTGACAATGCGACAGACACTTAAGTATTTATAGGATTTACATTTTGAGTCATTGAATTTAGTGAGAGATTTTGATTTTGTTGAAGATCACATATGCAATCCAACAGTGCAAAGGGAAGCAAGGACCAAAGTCCAATGGATGAATAGAATGAGAGCCGCACCGGAGCGACGGTGGCCGCGCATAAATTATTGGCCGGCCTTTTGGGAGCCGTAAAAGTGTTTAATTAACGCGCGGCATGCCAATAAGGCATAAAATGAAGCGACCGGGCGGGATGCCATTGCCAACCGCCACCACTGGGCTGACTCCGGGCAGCCGCCGCTCTTTAGTGTTGTCATTAAACGCAATAAAATGCAGAGGCCAGCACAGCTCGTCACACGCACAACACACGACAAAAGAAAATAATCAGTGATGAAAAGTAACAAAAACCCTTTCTTCGTAATTAGTAACTAACGTATTCATACTTTTAATTTGTGGATTTAATTTTTAGTTATGTGGAGAAAAAACTAAAAGGCGTAAAATTTCTTTAATTTAAGTTTTCAGTGTTGCTGAATACTTGTGAATACTTAAATGCAAGTTAATGTAAATTATGTCTTGTAGTACAAGAGAAATATGTATTAAGGTGGAACTAATTTCCACATAGACGGAGTTTGAATGTTTAGTCGGTTTAGTTGGTGATATCTTTTTCATATACTACAAGTCTAGAAACAACTGTGAGCATACAAAATAAGTTTTTTCTTGCACAACATTTCAAATCGAAAAACACATTCATCGCCCGGCGCCTCCACCAACATTTTCATTTTAAGGACGTATTTTTGGTAAGGAATTTGTTAACGTTTTGTACACGCAACTTGCCAACTTACCACAATGAAAATTTTATTTCAAAATTATGTAAGTTTATGCGTTATTGGTCATTGAAAATTGGAAATTAATCTTTCAAAATAAATATTTGTTTCTCTTGCCAATGAGCGGTATATATTTGATTGTTGTTTCATTTTACATGCACTGTGAAATATATCAAATTAAAGAAACGCTCTTTCCAATAATGCTAATTTGATAATTATGGTTGTTCTCATTTTTGAGATATTGGGCGTGTAGCAAAAAAATTACGTAGTTGATAAAAAAAACCTAAAAGAAGCGATATCTTGAAAGCTAATGTCAAACGGCTCATAGTTGGCGAATACAGCAAATTTGGTTCATTGGTAGATAATAGTGGATATTTCTTGATTTGATACTGCGCCCCCTTGGCAATTCGTGTTTGTGGAGGCGCCGGGAGTAGACTGTGTTTATATATCTATTTGCCAATCCGTGTTAGATGAAATGCACTTTACATGCATAGATTTTTCTAGACTTTCATTATGTCAAAGAGATACCATCAAAGTTGAATCTCAATCTTTGTGGGAATTAGTTCCGCCAACACATATTTTTAGCTTTCATCTCCTGTACTATATTGTAACAAAGTATAAATTTTATTAATTTAATTTTTGGTAATCGTAATATCGTAGTGTCTTCCAAATTATGCTCCATAATTGTACAATCACATTATTCTTTTAAAATGTTTTTGTATTATTTTAAGATTTTTTTTCTTCTCTTGATCTTATGGAATTATAAACTTATAAGAATAATCAACATTAGAAATGAATAAATATGCTTCGATTGGATTAGCATTGAGGCATTTTAGGGCAATAGCGTGCTTCCGCGTTATCTCGTGCGCTGATTGCGATTAGCAAGTTGAGCGGCGGTTTCCCGGCAACGCGGCGCGGCAGCGTGCCGCCGCATCGGGTCGACGGCGAGGCGGCAAACGGGCGACGACTAATAACACAGATCCTCCGCATGATCTCGCACGCACATGCGAACGACGACGAAATGTGTGTCGATGGTGAAATTTATCGCCCCCGCTGCCGCCACTGCCATTGCCGCCGCTTATGCACGAATAAGTTTCGCGGCGCTGCGGCGAAAAGGAATTTACAATTCCAATGGGAATCGACGGAAGAACCGATGCGATGCATCACAAATTTATCTACAGGATGTTCACATAACATTAAAAATACAAAATGTACTCGTAAAATAACAAATTATATATTTTTATATTCGTGGCATTTTAACCATAAGTCACTTTCAAATAACTAATTTACAGACGTATCGGATATTCAGTGCAAATTCCGGAAATTCCCGAAAAGAGATTTAGCAGATGAGCGGAGTGAGGTCGGCCAACCTCTCCTCTCCGAGGATCGCATCCCCTTTTAGCGATGCGGCGCGGCGGCGAAGGCACAGCGCACCCTAATCAACCTTAATCATCAATATGCATACATTAAACTTAAATAACTCGTAATTAATGCGCGGGTTAACCGTTTTAATTAACATGTACTCGTTGTGTATTTAGTGCGAGTGATGGGTTCTCGCACTAAATACACAACGCATTCACACATACCAGCTGTCATGAACATCTATATTTTTAAATTATTTCAACAAACATTTACACACTCTATTCCAATAGTGAATGAAATTCTAAATATTTTCTTCCTTAGCATAAGGATTTTTTTTTGAACACATGGTATGTTGAACGCTGAATTTTTGTCGTTTTCGTTCTTTTCCCTTGACGACAATGGAACAATTCGTTCGTTAATTTGAATAATTTCGCTTTAAGTACGTCCTCGACTTCCAGAGGCAGAGACCGACGACGGCAGGAAAGTTTGTCCTGGGAAATCGTTTTTTTTTTCTTCGCTGCACCAAATTGAAACGAATGAAATTAAATTAATTGAAATTTAAACCGCGAGTGAAAAAAAGAAGCACTAGCGAAAATCGTTGCGTTCGCATGTATAATAAAGGATTAAATTTAAAGGACAAACCCTGACCATGTCTCCAATCAACTAGTCCGTCCTTTCGGTTGCGGGTTGGCGCTATACAAATGAGTACAGTCGCTATCATTCGCCATCATCATTTTGGGGCAAGTCGACACTGAGTTGAGTTGAATTGTAACCGTCGAGGAGATCCTTAATTCAGCTTAATTCCGAATTGAATTCCTCATAATTACTCGTCCATGGTCCGCGCGCGCCTTCCGCCCGGTCGGCAATTAAATACCCATTGAAAATTATGTTTTAATTCAGTCTCGCGGAGCGTGAACGTTTGCGTTTTAATTTCGCAGCGTACTGCGGAGGGAAACTTATCGGCGAGGCAGAAAAAAACTCGCAGCGCAAAAATCTTCTTCAAAGTGCCGCTGCCGGGGTGGTGTGTAAAAGTTGGATAATTTAAGAAATAGTTTGAATGCTCCATAAACGAGTATCGCATCAGCGCACGACAGCGCACGATACGAGCGAGGAATGGCGAGATGGAAAAGAAAGTTAATTCCATTTTGCTTATTTCGATGAAAGTGGATATTCAAGAGATTCAGAAGTTTCCCCTGAAGATACGCGTTTTTTGCCAACCAAGACCTACATTAACAATGCAACCCTACAAAAATATTCCGTGCATTTTTATATTTCCAGGATTAAATGTTCACATTTTTAAATGTAAGCACACCAAACTTGATATCATAATTAACGCAAGATTATACGTCTAAAATAACCCACAGCCCTTCCTCTTCGAACATATTCGCGTAAAATCAACGCTCACCTCCACCACCTCCCAAACGCATATTTAGAGCACAATTTCTAATTTCCACAAAGATTCCCACCCCCACTTTCTCATTCCCCTGCGGCATCAGCAACAGCACAGCATCTCCCATGTTTCATTCTTCCTGTAACTTTGAGAAGAAGGAAGAGAAATGCTGGAAATGCTAGGAGCATAAACACCCCGTGCCCGAGAGTTTTCCGCGAGGGAGGAGCGGGGTGGCGGAGCTTAATTAACTGCATGATGTATTCATTAAGTTTTCGCCGAAAACGTATTACGGCGGGCGCGAAAACCGCACGATATGAACTTTCGCCGCCGCCGCCGCCGCCGCCACAGCCGCGAGAGTTAATGCGCGACAATCCTGCGCGTCCTGCGAGCGAGTAAATATGTGACATGAGGCTGAAACTGAAAACTTTTCAGTTTCCAACCCCCCGCCGCGCGCACCGAGGCGAATTATAATGAAATTTTGTTATGTACAAACTGCTAAGTGTACTCGCGGCATATTTTCACACGAAGTTTAGGGGCGTAATGAAGCCAACCGCCACAACCTTCAACCCGAAAAAGGGATATTGTGGCAGACATCAAAAAAGACGTACTATATTTAAAATTAACTGTAGAAAAATCTAAATTGAGCTTTTTGTTAAAAAAATATTTATAACTTAGTAGGTAAGTTTTCATCGGATATTCAATGCGGAAGAAGAATGTAAAAACGTAGGGATTTGTGCATGTTGCTGACAGCTTGACCCAAATATAAAGTCATGCATAGTTCTTGATAGAATATACACATTTTTCACTTCGCTGCGCTGGTGCTTTGGGCCGTGATGGCTGGCTGACTGGCGAAAGGTGAAGATTTACGCTTGGGCGCGAAAACGAAAAGTTATAAATGAGTTTATGCGCGTCCTAAAAATTTACGAGCGGCGGCGGTCTTTGGCTAGGTGTGCGCGCCACGCCGGCGATTTATCCGCCAGGCATTCAATATATTGCAAAAGCAGGAGTCGTAAAACTGGTCGCAACAAAGAAATGTTTGTAAGCATCAAGCCTCCGAAAGCTCAAAATTCTTCATTATTTGAGCCACAGCCACACACAAAGTGATTTCTTGACATATGACAAAAAAACAGACTATATATCCCCTAGCCACTAGATGTCATCATTACCATGTTGTTTATGCGTCGGCAGGTCCTCCACATCTTCAATGTAGTACAAGTTATTCATGTTGTTTATGTTCTCCTCGCCCAGCGCGTAGAAAAACACTTTGAATCTTATCTGTGCTGTACGTGGAGGCGACGCCGAGGCAGCCGCCGTCGCCATGGGGGTGTGTGTCTTCTCCGCTTCCATGCTTTCGGTAGCGCCAGTAGATAAGGTTGAGATAAGCGAAAGTTGTATGCCTCGGCATCGGCAGTCTATTAGGTGCGACAAATGGTTCTATTAGATTAGCGATATCCGTGCGCGGCGTCGGGTTTATATATCGCGCGATTTCGCACAATACGAGTGTAGGCAGCCCAATGTGCACACACAGCAAAGCTATCGCAATGGCGACGACGACGGCCCAACCACCACGCCGGCAGTGCACGTCGCGTTGACGATTTATAGATGATTGCACATTTTGAGTTTTCCGAGGGCAAAAGGGCGAGTTGGGAGTTTACGATCGGTGGCGGCGGCGCCGCAAAAAGCCATTTGCGTGCTTGGACCCCTCCGAAAATGACGCCGCGACACGCACGACATCCCCGGTCATTTTTGGACGCGCTCTTTTTCCATGCGTGATCGGATATGATTTACTAAAGGCCATGACTAGAATTTTCATGACAAACAAAAAAAAATCGCAAAAGTTTCAAACTTGTTCACATGTCCTACTTTTTGGTAAAATTTGCTTTTTTTCCAAAATGAGCTGTTGTTTTGACTTGGCGCTGCTTGAATGTCCTTGCCAACCCTCAATAATATTTATCTCCGCGTAACGCTCCAATAAACAGCGCAAAACATCGCCACATCACAAAATCGCATCTCGTGCAAATTTACTGTCCGAAATTTAAATGCTTATAAATGTTTTTCTCGGGAGGCCTGGGCTTTATTCATCAAAGCTAAAGCCTTGAGCACAGGCCAAACGGGCGATGAGCAAGATATTCCTCCCCCATCTCCAGCGGCCAAACCAACCGCCCCCCTGCCAGGCCCCCCAAAAAAAGAGGAAAAACCATGTTCGGACTCGCCTTGGTGTGACTTTGATTTACTTTTTGCGCGCCTGCATGAGGTATATTTTAAAAAGGATGATATCACAACCCCTGTCACCCTGACGCCCCGGCGCCACTGGCAGCAACACAGTGGCGAAAATTCGCACGCCGCACCAGAGGAAAAAACCTTATAAAGCCCTAATTTATCAAGTGCAAAAAGGGATGGGCCGAAGCGCGCGCGCGCACACCAAAAAGCCGAATAACTTATGCCCCCATTTAAATTTGCTTCTTCCTGGCAATTTCCCTCCGCCGGGCATAAATCTTTTTCGCTGGGATGCCCACGCTGCACGCCGAAACTTTGAAAAAAAAAAAGTCCCAAGTGTCAGTCGACACATTACGATATTAAATATTGACTAATATCCCACACAAGCTATCTCACATCTCCTACTTGACAACATTATAAGTGCCAAACTTTTGTACCTCGGTTTAAATGTGTAGCTCTCATCTATTAAGCAACCCACTAAACTAGTCTGTTTGTCTGTTTGTGTTGTGTATGTTGGGTTGCGTGCAACGCACGGATGTGCTTGGACGTGTTCGGTTATTTACATCAAACCGTGCCTTGCTCCCAGCGGAGCTATATATCAATTAGGGGAGTTTGTTGGAAGTGCCATGATGTCCTTCAGGTCCTTGCCGGATCCTGCGCTCCCCATTCCCAAACGAAACTACCTAGCAACCCATCGACACAGCAAACACAAACAAATAAACATCGTCGCATACGTTATTGAGACTAATACGAGTTTGTTTACTTAATGAGTACATTAACTCAACACCAATATAACTAATGTTCTCAACATATTCCGCAAGAAAATACAACCTAGTTCTATATTTTGATACGCGCATAATTGAAAAATGATAGCGCCTTGCGCAAAACCTGTGTGCCGTGTGTATCGGAATGGTGGAGGCGCCGGGCAAAAACCGCACGGAAGGAATTCAATGAATAAATTTCCCAGCGCCGCCCGCCGCTAATAAAAACCCGAAAGGCGAGCTGCGAATAAAGTGCGCGCGCCGAGGCAAATGAAAGAAATACATATAGATGAAGCGCACGGGGGTGGCGTTGGTCAGAGACGGCGGCGGCGGCGGCGGCGGCGGCGGCGGTGGAACATGTGCGGATGGAAATGGAGTGTTGGTTGGCTGAACTCGATACGGCGAACCTCCGCACTGAGTTATCGGCGCGTGTGCGCCACGACGCGCTCGCAAATCACACCGAAATCCCGGAGTTTATGATTGATTGCTAGCCGAGGCCAGCCAGCCGGCCTGGCGCCCCGCCATCGTTGCGCCACTCGGATATGTAAAACGTCTGAAAAGCGCATTAATCTTGCTTGCAATAATAATCGCAAATCTTTGAACTCGAACCCGAAGCGAATGCACCGAATCGAACGCAAACACGAACGCACACAAAGAAACGTGTATGTATGAATGCATTCGCTGGAAAATGCAAACAACCTATTTCTGTCAGAAATGCATCAACCACAAAAAGTAAGCGCAAAGAAAAACATGCTACTGATTGATTCGATTTTTTTGCGAATTTATATTTCTTTTGCATTTTTCAACGAGTATGTATATCAATGACCCAAGAAGAGTGCTATTAAAGTCTGCAACCAACCGTCACAAAGCTAAAGCATTTTGGAGCAGAGTCGTTGCTTCTAATGCACTCGCAAAGAGGATTCCTATTCGACAACATGTACTCAACAAAGCACAATCTCGTTTGCTTCCAACGCAACACGTAGGCTGTTCACAATCGGTGCAATGATGCGAAGTTGAAGTTTCTAGTGAGAAACGATATGTGCACGTATGTACTCAATGTGCAAGACTAAAAAAAAACGAATTATTGTGTTGTGAGCGCGCTCTACTTCCACATAATTAGATTTGCAACTGTTGGCATATGCTTCCGCAAAACTAATCAAAAAGTTACTTCGGGCTGTAACTCAATGGAGTACCAAATAGGAATTGATTGATACCGTCGCTAAACAACTATAAACAAGTACAATCAATTCTAGATCTAAAAAAAAAATCTATTTTTTCCCAAACGACTGCTTATGCGGGTCAATTTCAAAGGTAATAAGAAACTTAAGCGCTGTGAAATCTAGAAATTTTATCTTTTAATTGCCAAACTTTATTTTTGAGATTTTGGGTCCAAATTACTTGCCCCAAACTAAACTTTGGTCGACGTCTTGCCAACACATTGCCAAGTTTGCGACGCTGCGACGACGAAAATTCGGTGGTCGCGGTCGTTCGCCCACCACAGTTTAAGATAAGGCATTTAACTGGTCTGACGAAAGAAACATTATAGTTTTGGAGGGAGCGCCTGGACTCAATTCTGGTGTTTGTGTTTGCCGCCTAGTAAAGTTTGGGCGTGCGACGGGGCGGAAGACCAAACGTCAGTTTCCGACCCGCAAAACGATCCGCTTGCCCGGCTCCTCCACACCGGGCCGCAGCATCAGCGGCATCATCATCTCAAACGGACGCAACGCTCCGCTCCTGCGCCCGCAAATCCTTCCTGTGCGCCGTTCGTTCCTTCGTTTCTAATTAGCCAAATTTATCTAACGAATTTAGCATCGAGTGAGTGGAGCGGACCCACGCAACCAAGGAGTGAGCGAGCCGGGCACACGCACCGTATCAAGATTGCATTAAGGAAGACGACGAGGGAAATTAAATTGAATTAATTTCACAATTTCCTTTATAAATAGTCTAATTGCTTCGACTTTGTGTACGGCGTAGAACCGAGAGGCTTACGCCTTGAGTTTAGACAGTCAATTGGTCAAAAGTTGAGCATAGCCCAGCCGAGTAATATCGAAATTATTAAATTAACATTGGTTCCAGTTCGCCGTCACTTTCCCCCTCCAATAAAGAAGAATTGGTCGTTTTACGGATAAGTACACGCCGAAAATCTAATAAAAGCTACCGAAGCTAAAAAGAAAAACATCACAAGGACAAAAATACGCTGCAACCGAAAAAAATAACGTAAGTGTAATCGATTAGAAGACATCACTTCGCCCCCTTGTTTCCTGTGTTTTCTGTTGACTACTTCTTTGGGGATGGTATTTTGTTTTTAAATTCGTAATTTCGTCAATCATTCGGAATGGCATGAGACTCCACTTCGGGGGCGGCTACAAGTGCGATATCCTCTCTCAAGCAGTATACGTTTTTTTCACTCATCCGCTGTTTCTCCTCTCAGCTCTCAACCAGCTTGTGCGCAGGGGGTTGTCCGTGTGTGTTATTCGTGTTTTCCATTTCCATCCGCGGTACGCATGCCAAGGCTCCTGCGAGACGCGCGAGACGTTTATAGACGAACGACAGCAGCGACAGGCAGACGCGAACAAAGCGAGATAAATCCTACGAGACACAGATTACAGGATCAGCGGGCAGACTGGGTCCTGCATGCAGGACGGCGCGACGCGACGCGACGCGCGGTAAGATTAATGATGCCCAGCCTCGGGGACATCTTGACGTTGTGCGTCGCATTACCCCTAGCTAGAACAAACGCGGCGGGGGCGGCCGAACATCAGGAGATTCAGGAGACATCACGCCGCCGCCATCAGGAATACCGGGACATCAGGTCCTGTGCCCTGTGTCCGGCCGGCGCTGGCCGAACCGCACAAATAGAAAAGCCAGCAAAGCAATGAAAACGTTCCTTGAATGCGAATGGCAAAAAGACGGCACGAACGAGAATGCCACGGAATACCAAGAATATCATACATTCCATCCCCTTCTGCCAAGCAATCTTTTCGAAATGTCAGCTTCCTGATGTTTTTTTGGTTGCAGGCTGCAACCTGTTAGACCTGTGCGTTGCAAACATCGTAAAACCTGCGCCCGAGGACAATCAGAATAATAATGTTCTCGAAGGAGTTAATTATGTGTAAGACTCCGGCGCGCACTCTGCGCTCGTTTTTACGATTTAAAACTTTCAGAGCTTTCAGACGGCAATGACGGGCCTGGCTGGCGGGCGCTGGGTCGTTTTATTGCTTTTTATTTCTCACTTTATGCGCAATTTCAAGGCGAATCAACGCTCGAAATTACAATAAACGTGGGGCGCGTAAAAATCATTCTTAAAGCGGCAAAGCTGTGAAATTTCCATCTACACGCGCGCGAATATTAAAGAGAGCTGAGCGGGAAATATGTTGCTCGGAATGAACATAAAAAGTGAAATTTCACTCATTACGGCTGCGAAAACATATAATTTTATCTATTAAATGACATTTTGTAACTGTTACTTTATATTTCTCAAGTCAAAATCGCGTCAACGAAAACGATCGTTTATTTCATCGCTTTAAATACAGATTTGGAAAAAGCGCCATATCTCTCGCCAACGATCTTGGATCTTGAATCTGGGTTTGCCGTAGCAAAGTGACATTTTCTCAGATCACATTTCTTCCATCATGCTGTTGTCTCACCTCTTCGTCACGCACATCACGTCGAATTCAACTAGGTATTCTACCTCTATTTCAGCAACGTTCCAGGTCATTCTTTTTTTTTCTCCCAGATCATCCTTCCGTCGCTGTCGTTTCTTTCTCTTCCTTTCACGCAGTTTCCTCTCTTTTTGCTTACATTTCGAAACTGTGCGCCGGTAGAAGGACTAAACTACCACAATATTTCATATTCTCTCCATTCCACGGATCATCTGCGTAATAAAGAAAGTTTATCTGTAAAAATGCGCCCGGCGCCTCCACCACCGCCAGCTCCAGCCGGCAGGCGAAGCGACCGTGTGCATAATTTTTTAAATTCGCTCCATAAATCTAGCACCACGACGACGCATCGCTCGGCGTCCGGAAAGATGGCGCACGCTTGCTTCCATTCAGACGTCTTGCTGCGACTATTCACCATGCTTCGGAGCAACTGCTTCATTGCCAACTAGACCTGGGCGATATTTCATATTTTGCACGAATAAACTGCGCACCGAGCACGAACTACCATCCCCCCAGTTATACATAGTAATGCTCCTAATGTTCATGCAATTTCAAATGTGAAAAATGATCGTTGAAATTCATCCGTCAAGCTTTACCTTACCTCAACCGGACTTAACTTTCAGTATGCTTAAGCTGTGCCACTCGCAGGATGGCAGCACTTAGTAAATCTTTAAAAAGGTCGACTTAATTTTAGCACAGGCTTTTATTTATGTAGGTAGTAATCTTCATTTCGACAGAGGGAAGAAAAGTGGGAAGAACAAGCCGTGTCAAAATTGATTTGGTTCGCGCGTCGAGATTCGACCGCACTCGGGTTGTGTTTGCCGTCCGAACTTGCGACCCTTATCATTTAGTACAAATGGTGGAGGAAGTAAAGTCTAAAGTCCACAACCAAAAATAAACCTGCGGGACACGATACCCGAGACAATAAGTTGACGTGAAAAATCCCGCACTGAAATAAAACGTTGCAAACTTTTCAAGGGCAAGCATATCCAAAGTTTCCCAAGTTGCAGAGCAATGCCTGTCATGGCGAAGCAGGATACACTCCCATCATCCTGGATAAACGTTTGTTCTTGTTTCGTGTTTGACGCTCATGGGGTACGCGTGCGATTATAATGCGTAACGTCGTTTGCGATTAATTGCTACACAAGTTTTCGGATGCAAAACTGTGTTCCAGCGCCCCTCCGACCTCCGACGTCATCTTCCCTTCCATCATTCGCCTCCGCCTCTCTCCTGCGCTCCTGCTGCTCGTGGTGGGACTTTCGGAATCCGTGTGCTAAATAAACAGGCTTGGCGTGAGGCGGCAGCGTAAAGTACCTGTCATTTCGTATTTGTTCGCTTTTTGACTTTGCGACCCGGCGGCGGCGCGTCGTCTTAAAACTCACTCAATTAAAAAGCTATTTAGGATTATTTCGAGTGCTTTTTGTGTGTTTTTGTCTCGACAAGGAAAACACTTCTCCCGACAATGCCCGCAGAAGGAGGGGTCGTCGCAAGGGTAAGTGAAGCGTTTAAAGAGGCGGAAGATTTAATGGGTTAGTTGCCTCCCAATGCTGCGTCACTCTGAATCGTGCCATTTCATGTCAAAACAGTGGAAATCTCACAAAGTTGGCGCGACGGCAAATCGCAGAGATAAAACCCTCAGCAGACAATCCAAAGTCAAAGTGTCAGAAATCATATTTGGAACATAGACACAAGCAATAGAAAAAGTTCAAATTCTGCAAGTGCATAGCATAGCAAAGATAGTGAATAGTGAACATGTCGGATGTCGTTTAAAACTGCAGGCAAATTGTTTTACACACCCCGGATGGTGCTCGACACTTATGTAAAATTCATAAGTTAATCAGACAACGGGTGGAGAGATTGCGTCGGGCGTCGTCACTCGTTGCGCGTGGCGCGTTTATTATCAGCGCTCCAAAAACGTCGCCGTCGTTTAATCGCCCCGATTCCCAAGTCAGGGCTCGCGGCGCCAGCGAGTAACTTCACCTCCACCTCGCAGTAAAAGTTTCTTCTTGCTGGTTCCCCAAGTTGTTAGACAATTTTAGTGCCGAAGTCAAAGTCGCTCGGCGTCAACTCCGGGCGGTGCAACGGAAAATCAAATTTGTCACAAACGTCACCGTCTTGTAATCGAATAATCCGCTCAAAATTTAAACAATATTCCACAAATGGCGTTCCACAAGCACGGCGTAAATAAATAAACAGCAAATTTACAGATTTCTTTATACTCAGGTGTTTTCACACCACTTCACTTTAGAATATAGCCTTGCCATTCCTTCTCCTGTCGGCTGTCACCATGCATTTTTTATTTCGCCATATTTCCAAGATCGTTCATCTTGTCGCCGGCTGTCGTTCATCCGTTTCATTCAGTTGTCATTTTCGGAATTGTGCGAATCGGAATTTGAATTCGCACTCGAGAGGGGAATTAAGATCGCCGGAATGCGAAATGAGCGGAGAAGGAAGGAGGATAAACACGAAGTGTCGAGGGAGGCCCGTCGTCGACGCGAAAATAATGGACGCTTTCCATTTATATTGTTATTAAATTGCCGGTTATTATGTAAAAAAAAGGAGACGGCACAGGAGACGATTTCCTCCTCCGTCGCATCAAACCCACCCCCTCCTCGTCGCAAACGTCGACGTGCGGAAATGGTCGCAGGAATTTCGGTTTATTGAAATCTCATTCATAGGATAAACACGATCCGTGAAAATGTTCACCATGGAAAATTTAAAATGCACTTTACAAAAATCAGCAAAATCATTTTAGGGAAAAATATACGTTTTACGTCAGTGTGGTAGGAGCGATGAGCTTTCGCATTCGGATTTCCAATTAACCGCTCGTCGGGAACACGAATATTCGATATTCATTTTTACCACTTATTCCTGGTCATATCTCCAATATTCCCAATATTCCTGCAGTATCTGCAGTGTGCCAAAATTTCGACGCAACCCCCTCCCTTTCGCCGCTCTGCTACTTATACCTACATATATTTTGGAGCACCATTCCAGTTCATTTGAATCGTAATTTAATTCAATTCTTCTTTATTTTATATTTTCGGTTCCCCTCCGCGCGCTGTTTTTAGGCTGCGAGGCCCAACATATTTGTTGTTTATTTACATTTCGGAAATGTCTCCGCCCGCTTGCTACATAAACACCCTGGGATAAACGCAGCTTTCGCCGGGAATGGCGGCAGGAGAAAGCGATGAGAAGCGATGAAAACGTGCGCGCTTCCAGCGCAATGCAAGCGCTTTCGTTGTTCATTTGTTCTAGATGCTGGTGCTGATGGTGGTTGTGGGTGCTGGTTCTGGTGTGTTTGCGTTGGAGCCGTTAGAATGTTATTTAGTCCTTATTGCTCAGGACCAAACGCCGCGGTAATGCTGCGATATTTTCCACACAAACATCGCGTTTCGGCGCGCGAAATGGGAAATGTACGTGTTCCCACTGCCTTAACAGGCATTCCTCTCGCAATTTTCGGCAAGCAACACTTTTAATGCATTTTAGATACCTATACACACCAAAAAGTGAAGCATTGTACCTTGAATATCTTACATTATTATAGTTTACATGCTCGAAGAGGGTATGAGCAGTTGGCCGCATAATCTTTCCGCTTTCGGTTAGTTAGTTGCTCGGCGGTCGTCGCGCCCGGAAGAAAACTGGTGGCGGCGCCGGGCATATTCCTGCCTTTCGCCACAATGAACACATAAATGTAGCCCGGCTGTGAAATACGGCGGAAACGTGCCGTCATTGTTCCACGTTTCCGAGTCTCCAGCGCCACGTCCAGATATGCAGCCGGACAAAACGCCCACGGGCGGAAAACACCCCCACACGAACCAAGGAACGAAAAAAAAACATAATATACGAGTATACAACAAGAAGGCGAAGACGACGGCGAAGAAAAGTGACCAGACACAATGAACGTACAATATAAACGGATTTACTTTTTCCGTTTAGTTATGTTTTCCTCCTATTTCTTCTGATATCTTATTGTTACTTTTGCGCAGGGGGGGGGCTTCGTTTAGTTATTTTTCTGTGCTCGGTGGAGTAATTTTTCTTGTTCGCGCGTTCGTAATGCGCGTTGGCGTTTTATGTGTCGAGATATTAATCCTCGTAACTTAATAGAAACGCCGCGCACGTGGCGCACGAGGACGACACAGGAGCAATACTAATATCGGAAGGCTTTAATGTTTAATCTGCAGCGACGCAGGAACAGACGCCGAAACAAAATCGAAAAAAATGCGAAGACAACAAAACAAGAAAGAAAAAAAAACTAACGTTATAACTACTACATATTGGAAATGTTGTCAAAGATAATAAAGTTAAATACGATTATTTCTTGTTCATGTGATTGTCTATATAATGAAATAACTCCTCGCTCTGAACTGGGCACACATTCTACTGAGGTTGTGGCTGAGTTTGAGGTGAAACCTAGGAATTTACTCTAAATTTACCTCATTGTAATCCTGCCCGCATGCAAACTTTTCCCATGTAAGTGAACCTAAATTGTTGTTAAAATTAAGACATTCCCCAAGCATGGGCAAGATATTCGTCGGAGTGGGGGGTGCGCAGGTTGGAATCCTCACATAATGGGATAGTTTGCGGGTTTCTCTCACTCGGCGCGGATTTAGATTTAGACGTTTATGTGCGCCACCGCGCAAACGGCGAATGTTTCAACCCCCAAGTAGCCATAAAGCACGCCGAGAATTCGGCGCATACCCAACACCCAGCGATCCCCGCACCGGATGGATTCAAAGTAAGGTGGTTGGTAAGGTGAAAGCAAGTAGACCCCCGGACCCGAAAGCTTTGCGCGTGGTTGCGAAGAAAAGACAAGGGAACGGGAGAACCCAGCCGCACCGAGAGGCAGAGGGTGCGAGTCAGCCCAAAACGGTAAGTGAAATGAATGACGACCGAACTCGGCCGCAGATATTAAACCACGAGTCTTCGTCGCCAGCCACGCAGCCAAATAAACTGCGGAGGAGCTTAATGTCGCGGTAGCTTCTCACCGGGACCACCCAGGCCGAGCCAGACAAAAGTCCACAAGTCGAAAATTCACCTCATAATTTGACCGGAATGCAAGACTTGCACGACTTGTGCGACTTATCAAGACATATCTTCTGCCAGGCGGCGACAGCGAGGGAAAAAATTATGAAAAAGGATTTCGCTGCTGGCCGCTGACAGGTCGAGGGCCGGCGATGGTGGTGCCACCTCTTAGTTGATAGCTTCCAGCTTCGCGCCTAGTCGAGAACGATAAATTATGGCGTTTTATTATGCGGCGCGTCGAAGCACAAAAAGCGCGCAACATTTATAATCATAAGAGCGGCGGGAGAATAAGGGAATAACAGAAACGTCCTCGGAGGCCTCTAAATTAGTTTTTCGTCCTGGTCTTGCGCCCCCACAACCTCGAGATGATTCGTCGAGTTGTAATAACAGAAACCGTGGGCACGAATTCTCTTAATGCCGTTGTTCCATCCATTCTTTCCACGATTTCGAGACCAGGCAGCTTATGATCAGTCCTAGTCCTGGCTACTCAAAGATTTTCCTACCGAGCCTACAAAAAAATCCTTAACTCTTCCTGTTTAAGGATAGCAGGTTTTGCGGAAGTAGAAACACTCTGTATAAAGTAATATTATATCTCGGCATGGCAGACTGACGCACAGCCTGTGCCCAAGCGCGGTAAGTTCCGTTTTTTCGTCCTTTTACGCTCCTAAGGATCTCGATGTGAGCGCGTGTTCGTTTCGCTTTCGTTTGCGACCACTCCCCCCACTCTGGGTCGTATACTTATATTTTATATTATTAGATGACGTCGGTGGCGTGCCGAGGAAAAGAAAAATACCCAGGACAGAGGATAACCGGCCATCCTCAGCAAGAAGATACTCCGCGTCGATAATGAGATATTGAGGAGATAAAAATGAAATAAAAGAATGGCAGCGCCGCCGCCGCTTGTTGTACGGACCCGCGCCGCTCGGATAATGTTTGAACGGTGCACAAGGATCGGAATGCGTGGTGGGGTCGAGAAGGATGTCGAAGATGGAAGTAAAACAAGATTAAATTGGGGCGCGCGCGCGCGCACTCGACTCTCCCAGGGGAGGAAATAGGCAACTTGATAGAAATCGTAGACGGAGACCCGGGTACCGATGGATGCGCTGCCTGCCGCGGTCGGGAATCGTAATTTAATTGTGCGGGCAACATCTATTAGAAGCTCGTTTATCACCACAGGAAAACTCCCGAAGCCGACATCGCCGCCGTCGTAGCCGCCCTCAAAAAATATGAAATTATCGAAAATATCAATTTCGCATCGTTCACACCGCCCCGACTACAGATAGCATCATTATTAGGTATTCCATCATCAGTGCGAACACATCAATCAGTGCATGTATTTGAAAAATTCAGTGAATGATATACAGATAGATAAACAATCAACATCGAGTGCAGTTTATATAGGGTCAAAAAAAGCATGCGGTGCTCTCGGCAGCAGAACCGTTCCGAACCTTGAGAAATAAACAATAACCAAACGCAAACTCATAACCAAAACGGAAGTCAAGACAAACTGGCGGAAACGGTTTCTTTTTCTTTTTCATTTGCTTGCATAGAAAGGTTGGTTCGGAGGGCATTCGCAAAGTGCACACACATACCTTCGTCCGTTAGTAAAGTGATATTTTGGCAATTGGTGTAATATCCTACAATAGAATAAATAGCACATATAAGTTGGGCGTTTCGTCAGTATGCAAGAATGACGTTTGTGTGGTTTTTGGTGTAGGTGGTCGTCGCCATATCTAAACACGAGCGAGAGCGGAGACAGGTCAACCAAGTCCTCTTTTAGCATTGAGCACTGATCTCCGTAGAAATGGAAGCCAATCAGAGAATTTCATTATTTTACAAAAGTTTTGCATTGCGTAGAAAGTCTTCAGCCAATTAAAACGTTGAGAGATTAAACCAAAAATAAAGCATGCAATTTTCATTGATTTGACGACAGCCAATTGGGAATTTGTTAATTCAAAATCAACACATTGCGGTGACAGATGAGAGATGACAGATGACCATGGATGATGTACTGAAGAACTGAAGCTGATGAGGTGTTCATGACGTCTAAATGATTTAGCAACCTGTAAATGCTGATGAGAGATGAGAAGATGAGAAGATTGGTTATGTGATGAGAAGGCGATGCGGCGAGACGTGAGCAATAACGCGCGACGAACGACCAGATGATCGCGACGATTGCACAAACGCAGGCAAAAAGTGTGGTGACAACGTGACAACGCTGCGGAGCACGATGGATGGGGAGCGGAAGCAATCACAAGTTTATATGCGCGCTAGGAGAAGGAAAAACGACACATAGAACACACACATCAACAGAATAAGCACAGGCATGAGGCTATGAGGCGTCAAATCAAGAACTAGGAAATGAATGAAAAATTCATCAAAACATTAAAGATTCATGATGTGGGAAAGAAGGGCATGATATCAACACATATAATAAACATTGCACATCTGCGAAAGTAAAATGTGATTTCAAAAATGTGAAAATTGAGATGAAGGATGTTGATATGGAGTTGGCAAGAAAGTAATAGTAAAATGAGCTAGAGCTATCCTCCAGTCACACATGGTTTGCGCGCGCATAATAAAAGCCAGACAGTAAAACTCAGCGCTCTAAACACACATCAAACTGCATAGATTCAGGACATTGAAGTAAACGCTTATCAGCGATTTATTTTAGTCGTGTGCGTGCCGGTTTGCAACTGTACAAAGTTGTTGATTTTTCTGAACACCAGAAAACTACACTGTATCAATACCAAGTAAAGTGCAGGTTACTTTTTACCTTCAACACATACTCATCTTTTATTTGCCCAGTAATAAGATAACATTCATTGATACCAATCCAGTGTCTGCTTTAAAATTGATTAAACATCAATATTCCCACAAGAAAATTATGGTTATAAAGAAAATTAGTAAAATGTTGCATTAGTCTATTTTTGTCGGTACTTAGGGCATTTTACGAGGCATTAAAATAAAATAATTGTATAAGGTGATTTTTTAAAGGTGGAATTCTTTTGAAGGTTTTATAGATGGCCTTGAAAGAATTTACCGAAAAAAGCTAAATTCTTCATGGCCGAAATAGAATGCCGTAAAATTTCATTATCGCACCCCAAGAGTGCTTATATGAATTTAGTTCATAATTGGCCGCCCATTTAAACAATGTAAAAAAGGAGTGCTTTTATGAATGCGTATAAGTAAAGGAATTAAATTTTAAAATAACAAGTTCTTAAATCTATACTTTTAAGCTCAGGATTGTAACTTTTCTCCACTGCGCCTTACTCATACTTTTTAGTAATTTGAAATAAGCATCAGAGGTCCCTGATAGGTGGAGTTTAGTTGCTTTGAGATAAGAGCGATATGGGGCTCGCTAGCAGTGACACTTCGCCTTGATGCTGGGCGGAGATACGCTCGAATGTCGAGGCTTTTCCAGCACTTGGAAAATCATGAAAAACGCATTTCGAGCCCGCGCTTCGCCTGCCCCAAGTTGTGTATATATGACGGCGATAAATTTCATTTCCTGCGCCCGCCCCCGCGCGCAATCTATCTATATCTAAGGTATAGGTCTAGCTCTAGGTATATCTCTATCAGACTTTCAACCTCTTCTCCAATGGCTCCCGGATGCCGCCAGTTGGGGGGAGGAGGGAAACTTAAAGCGGAAAGTCTTGAATGAAAGACACCGTGAGTAGCAAACTCCTCATGGCAATAAACAGCATGGAAGCCTGCCTAGACATTCCATCCCACACTAAAGACGCCCGCTGCCGATGTGAGGAGCTAGAGCTGGTCGGATGAAAGGGATGGAAAACGGGGAATGCTGGTCCGCTTCGAGTTAAAAGGTTATGTTTGTGCCTCCTCGTAGTTGCAGTCGGTGTGACGCTAAACATCTGACCCGGAAGATTTACCAAGGCTCGACTTTCGCAAAAGGGGGAGGTTGGAAGAGGGAATCGAAGCAATCCGAGAAATACGAAGACCTCCACTTCTACATAGTGATCATATATAAAAGTAGTATTAGTTTTATGTGCTCATCTTACGTTGGGATGGCATAAAATAAAACGTCAGGAGTCAGGAGTCAAGACTTTCCCTTCCCCCTAGGTGCCTATAGGTCCTAGGCAACTAGTAAAAATCGCATGTTTTATGATGACACTTTGATAGATTCAAGTGGTGCACATCAGAAAATTACTCGGTGGGCGTAATAAATTAGAGTGCAGTTGAATATAACAAATTATTTTCGGCGAGCACATCGTGCACTTCATTATGATAATGATAATAATAGTTGTGAAGGAGGGCGCCCATTAAACGTTTTGTTTGTTTTATGTCAGAAGGAAACTTTTAATTTCGTAATGACTTCCAAAGTCATTCAGCGGCAATTTCAAGCCATCTGAGTACATAGTTTACAAGTATTATGTTAATGACATTTTGATGCTGACGATGTAATAAGTTAACATGTTAATGCCTCGCATTCATTAATTTAAGACGGCCTGATGTCGAGATTAAGTAATTAATGTGATGTTGTATTCAATTAATTTCATTTGTTTTGAACTTCTGAACTTTGCCACATGCCATAATCCCAAACGAAAACATATTGCATAAAAGGTTTAGGTAAATTTGATTTTGATCAGTAAATATTAATTAAATCTATTGAACGTTTAGTTCTTTAGAAATGCTTTGTATAAATAATGGTGAGGAGGGCTTCATATGATAAATTAACAAACAACCGAATTGTGGTAATTTAATAAACGAATAACTATGAACGGCGGCGCGCAGTGGTGGCAGTGGTGGAGGCGCGATGCCTGCCCGTACACAAAGCTTCATTAATCATCAGCGCCTGGTTAATATGCGCGCGCGAGCGGCGTCAGGGGTGTTACGAAAATTAAAACCTGTCACACGTGTGCGCTGCAGACATTTTCACACATTCTCGCACTTTGGCCCCCTCCCACCCCCCTGAAATGTAGATTTTAGACTCGCGCAATGATTAAAGCGTTTGACATCACTTCACTGAAATTGATATCGACACAGCGTGAAAAAAAGTTAGCAAACGTTCATAACGCCGATACGCCGAAAAGAAGGTGTAAAAAGCAAAAGGGGAAAATGTATCTATTAATCACAAACTGGCGCAAACATCAGTCAAACATCAAAACCATAAAAAATCAAAAAGTTACACAAAAAAGTTAGTTTTAGATAATAAGGGATTCGTTAGTCCAATGGAAGTGCAGAAAGTTTAATTAAACATTTTGATGTTTTTGATCATTTCTTTAATGAAAATATGATTAATCGTTATTTTACTTATTTAATAGAGACTTTTCAACCAGTGCTGATTCAAAAGTTCATCATTTGCATCTGCATCATTCTTCCTCATCTTATTTCTTTCTCCTTGCTTTTCAATTTTCAGATTTGGATTGTACCGTGCTTTTTTCTGGCGGGACGAGTTATTAATGTATCTGGGTAGACACCAGCCGGCAAACATTCGGAGCAAAATTACAAGTGTATGATTCGGTTTGGCATTGCGTGGGCATCCACGGCCTGGGGATGAGAATGAGGATGCGGATGAGGATTTCGTGGCCACGCGCAAACGTTGAATTAATTAAACGATGCGGGCTCGCTGAGCAAGTGCTGGAACGATCCAGCATGAGGGGGGCTTCCATCTGTGGTATGGGGAGGAACAGCAAAGAGTTGGTAGACTCGGCGCTCAGCGCGCGCTAAAAATTAATTTCGAATTAATTGGCCTCGCCGTTTCCGGACGCCAAACTTTGCGAACGAGTCAACTTCCTGTTTACACGCTCAGCGCACAGAACATGAAATTTAATATTATTTTTCCCAAAGTCAAAATGAAAATCTCCACTGCGCAGGTATCAGTAGTAGCGTCGAAATCGAAATTGCCGAGGTCGTATTCCATTTTATCTGAGAAATTTGTACAAAGGTGTATGTCGTTTTTTGCCATCTCGCCTCATCCTCATCGTCCTCGTCGAGTCAAGTGCAATTTGCATCTCGCACGACAACTGTCATCTCCCTTTTTGCTCCAGCCTTGCAGCCGCATTGTCCCGCGCGCGAGGAGCAAATTGCATGCCGCGCCGAGTACAAATCCGAAATGAGAGGATTGCCTTTCTTGTGGCAAATCTTCTTTACCACTCCGCGCCCTGTCATCTTCAGCAACAACAACAACTGCGCGCGATGAAAATAAAGTGCGCACACGAAGAAAACTATGCATGCAGGCGCATAAGCGTAAATTCCGCGCTTCTTTTGATCGAGATTTTCGTTCTGCTGCGCCAGCGCCAAGCTGCTTGTTAATAAAATTCCAGGTTTGTTGAAAATGCCAAACATTTCAGCTTTGACAGAGCGGAGCGCTGTGAAAAGTCTAGTCAGCAAGCCCAGCAAGTGTAGGTAAGTAATTCGCAATTCGCTGTGGCATTTGCTATGAGCGGTGAACATAGAAATTGTCAGAATCAGCAACTGGCACAGGTGAAAGTCAAACATTCATGCTCAGATTTTCAGTTGTTTTGGTGTTCTCATCAGTCGCTCCTATACTCCAAAGAAAAGCTGAAGGGTTCCTACAGCTGACGAGTCTGACGAGTCGCGCAAGCCTTCATGGATCTGAACGCGTTTCTTTTTTGCGCTCCCCTATTCGTAGTTTAAAAAAGGGAAAAAACCAACGTTGGGTGTTGAAACGAATGGATGACGGCTCCCTTGACATCCAGCAGGTTCAGTGGCTCCTGGTACTGGCGCTGTTGGATCCGTGATCCTTTTATTAATCTGCGTTAATACAACCCCGACAATACTCATCGCGTCGGGTGACGGTGGCGCCATCTTAGCATCTGCGCGCTTTATCTCCGGCCAGTGCATTCCAGGGGATCTTTGCGCTCGATTTTAATTGAAATAATAGAACAAAGGTTCACGTGCGCCGTTTATGCAAATACCAGATAGACACTAGACTAATGCAAACCCCCTGTGCCGTGAAGTGAAGGCAAAGCGATGCTGAATAAAGAGTAGACAAATAACGGCAAACGACGGCCATATTGTGTTTCCCGTGCGCCGTATTCCGTCTTCGCTTTGTTCAGGACATAGTTTTCTCCTCCGTTTTCAAGGTGCATAATACTACATTACTCCAGACTTCATTTGCACAAAAGATGCGAATAAATGTTGATCTACCAAGTCTTCCGACAGTAAATGTTTAATAATGTTAAGGACACCTGAATAGAGGCTGACCAACAGTTTAATCACCACGTCGAGCAATGCATTCGCGGTTTGAATCGCTTTCAGAAATGCAGAGAATCAAATAGCAATGCAAATGTTGAAATAATAGCGCGTCGAATAGCAATGGAACACTCTATGGCAATTTAACAATTCCACCAATCACACACAACAATGGAAACAACCGCACTACAGAACAGTTTAATTAACATGTGTGTACAAGAATTTCACAATACCAAAACATACGGTCATTCCAGTAAAAGTCACGATGTTTAAATCATTGCATAGAATCAGAGTTCTTGTACAGGAGAAACAGGTTTTTTTGGTAGAAATAATTCCCATAAAGACGAGGTTTGAATTT
>JARJDQ010009074.1:0-25892 GCA_030264215.1 Geostiba sp. GC000077 | reverse complement strand
GAGAGATCAACGTCAGATTTGAACGAATTTGTCAAATATCTTTGTTCGTCTAATGTTTAATTAGTCAAACGACTGCGCAATAGATGTCACCCATAACGGTACGTTTACAGCAATTTGATTATAATAAAATGTTGACTTGTCATTTCAATGATTTAGAGATATTTGGATAATTGTAATGCGACAGGAGAGAATATGGAATACGAACAAAGTGATATGTTATTATTAGCTATTCCCAAGGCCACTTCGTTTTTTTTTCCAGTTATGTTCGAGCCGCATCAACATTTATTAATTTAAAGTACAAAGTTTAGTTTACAGAAATTAAACAAAAACGTTTAGTTATTGGGTTGGATGCTTGGAGTTTCGTCGATTCACGTTCGAGTATCCGACGCATTCGTCGAATCAACTTATGCCGAATTCGATAGAAATGCAAGAATCTCTGTCTATCAGACTCCATCCACTTCCTTAGGGCATTAGACAACACTTTCCCAGTATTTTCGTCGTAACGACGCAGTTGTTGTTGGAGGGTCGAGAATGAGATTGAATCTACGTCGAATCGCAAGAATTTTAAGAATCGCAAAAATCAATAGAACATCCAACGCATCCTACGCAGTTCGGCAGTTGTTGAAAAGAGAATCTACGTCGAATCGCAAGAATTTTAAGAATCGCAAGAATCGATAGAACATTCTACATTCGTAGTTGTTGTTCAGCACCTAAATAAAGACTTCACGGAATGGATTCTTTTCAAAACATCCACCTCTCCAAGCCTCCCACCTTTCCAACGCAGCAGGAATTTAATAATATAAGAGATTATTTATAAATCAAAAATTCAAAGTGATATTATTAGTATGAAACACACGATTCATTTTCAATTTGCTGAGAGTTAATCTGTAATTAATATAATAATGTTTGCGAGAATGAGAAGGTGAAAGTAGACGTTGTCGTGAATTATTTTTATTAATATAGTATATAGATACAAGCAGAGACATTAGGAAATGAATTAAACTTTTGCTTCTGCTGCCCACTTCGGTGAAAAGTTGATTTTCTTCAGTTTACTCCTGAGTCCCTTGTCCCGCTCGTTGTCTCATGCTGCTCCGAAGTCGCATGTAGCGCAGGAGAATCCCTCGAACGTAGACGATCAAGGATTCATCGACGAACTCGGGTCTCGCGACGTGAAGTTTATTCAAAACTTCCAGCATACATGCCAAGCCCTCGACGTCCATTGATACCTCGTACAACACTGCAGGAATTGAATAAGTCATTATAATACACAAAAATTACAAAGCGTTTGGCTTACTGATATATTCTTTCATTTGCTCCATGTTGAAAATATGCTGTATGAAATATGTTTTTCCGGAACTTGGTTAAATTGACGCACGAAGCTGCTTGCAAACTCGAGCTCTTGATTGAAAGATGTCTTTTTTCTTTTGTTTTTCTTTTTGACAATTTCAAACATGTCAGCGCCAACTGGTGGCGGATATGGAACTAATTGCAAATGACATGCGCTTGCGTGCAATTCCCAATGGAATAGGAATAAACAGCTATATTTAAAAATAGATTTTGTTATATAGAAAATTGGAATTGCTGTATGAAGAAATTCGAAATATATGAAAAATCAATAAATGTTTGTGCAAAAATTACACCGCGTCACACCGCGCTCCATCAACGTAGGCAACCAAAGTTGCTCCTTAAGCCGAATTCGACAAAAACGCAAGAATCTCTGGATATAAGACTCCACGTCCTTAGGGCCTTAGGCAAAACTGTTGGAGGGTTGAGGATGAGATAGAGTGTGATCTACGTCGAAGCGCAAGAATCGTTAAGAATTGCAAGAATCGCAAGAACATCCTACATTGGTAGTGGTTGTTCAGCACCTAAATATCGTACTCAAACTTCACGGAATTCATTATTTTCAAAACATCCACCTCTCCAAGCCTTCCACCCTTCCACGTATACATCATTATCTCGTACAACGCAGCAGGAATTGAATAATATAAGAGCTTATTTACAAATCGTCTAGCAAACATGCCTTGGCAACGACGTGCAACGCTACCCCGAACAACATTGCAGGAAATCATTATAATAAGCAAAAATTACAAAGCATTGGGCTTACAGATATATTCATCCACTTCCTCCATGTTAAATATGCTGTATGGGATGTGTTCTTTTTGACAACAAACAGGTCAGTGCCAACTGGTGGCGGGTATGGAACAGATATGCCAAATGCCATGCGTTTGCGTGCGATTTCCAAAGCCACTTCGTTTATTTTCAGTTTTCTTGAATCATGAACAACGATTATTCAACAAATACTAAGTTTATTCATTCAAACAAGTATTAATACAGCCGGATAGATATGGGATAGATACATGCGTTGTGTTCAACAGATACACACTAACAGAGGCAGAAGATAATCTGATGTTCCTGCTGATCATGTCCATCACAGGCATCTTATGGTCGAATTACAATCGACGAACTTTTTGGTTGAAGCTCGTGAACCTGCGCCGAATGCGAATGAAGCGCAGGAGAATCCCACGCACGAAGTGCAGCAGCCTCTGATCGATGTATTCCGCCCTCGGGGCGTCAATCGTGTTCAGAATATCCATCACACGCTCCAAGCCCTCTAGGTGCAACAAGATGTCGATTATAGCTGTTGAAATTCAATAAGTCAATAGTCTTTTCGCCAAATTTAAACTATAATGCTTACCAACGGCTTGTACCATACGATCCATGATTATTATGTGGCTTGATGAAGTTGCTTCTGTGAAATATCAACGCAATAGATCTCGAAAAGTTTTGTGACTTGCAAACAAACACTTTTGTTTTTCGTTTTTTGACAGTTGCGCATGCGCATGACATCCAAAGCGACCAAAGGTAATATGATTTCTTGAATCATCAACAACATTTGTTTTGAAAAACTCAGTTTATTCTTTGACACACAAATACAAGCAAATGATATGAAAATCTTTGATGAACATCAAGTATAGGAAAATAAATTGCTCTTGCGGTCGTTATGGCTCATCGGCGATTTACAATCGGCGCAATCGGCGAATAATCCTACGTTGAGTTCGCAGGCATTGCTTTTGAACAGCATGAATCTGGGGCAGCAGTTGCATCTCAGATTGCCACCGTCGTCTCGAAGCTTTAGTTCTCATCAACCGCTTGAGCAAAGCCAGCAATCTATCCAGGCGCCGAAACAACTGTATCAATGCTGCAGAATATAATGCGATGTAAATAAGCTGTTGCCTTTTATTTCAACTAGATATACTCACCAATGGTGTTTACCAAGCGATCCATCTTGAGTATGCTATTTGCAATTCGGTGTCTAGTCAAGAGGTGCGATTTGATTGACTTGCCAACAGGGAATGAGCTGGGAAGAGTGTGTTATTTACGAAGAAAACTTTTGTTTTTTCTCTTTGACAGTTTCAAATGAGGGGCGGTGAATTTCAACGCCGCTGCGATTTCTTGAATAATCAACAACCATTGTTTAACAAATATACTATGACCAGAGTCGTGTCGGCCATGCTTTTGAACTCCGCAAGGTACTCCGTATTCTTGAAGAACTCTGTAGAATGACAATTGATTACTGCATTTCAGTCATCGGCAACAAGACAATAATGCCTACGATACATTTCCTTCTTCCCCATGTCCATTCTGATACAGTTCAGTGCTAATTTCTTGTGGATTCGTGCAAAGGACAGTGCAATTCTGATTGTAGGTGAAATTCACAACTTTTGTTTTGAGCAAAGCGAGCCTAGCGGCCGATCTGTATACTAGACGAAAACGTTTCGTACGTTCGCGCTGCTGTTTCGTGTGCGCTTGCGTACTACCAACCTAACCTCATACGTCTGTAACTTTCCAAACCTCCTTCTAGTTAAAACCATGGCGGTGAGTGCTACGTTTTCTCGAAGTTATCCAAAAAAATCAGGATCATCCGGCTATCAAATCGGTTAAAAATAGTGAACAACTAGGCGCAGTGCTATGGCCTCACATTCGCGAGAAGAATTAAACATGCTTGGTGATTTTTCGCTGAGAAAAATCGTTGAAATGCGCTTGATGCACGCAGTCAGGCCAGGTTAGGACTGGTTGATGTTTGTCTCGTCTCGCGATGTTGATGCCGCACGTTGCACATGTTTACTCGCTGCTCGCTAAGCTTTTGAGCTATTGCGCCGGGATGAACCAGACTTTTGGATAGAATTACTGCACCAAAGCGCGCACAAAGTACGATTTACAATAATGTTGTTTTGCAGTCCGTCGCAGCGAAAGCCGCCAAAAAAGTCCCCGATGGCAAGAAGAAAGATGTTAAGGACAAGTCCAAGAACATGATGAAGGATCTGCACATCCGCAAGCTGTGCTTGAACATTTGTGTGGGTGAATCTGGTGACAAGCTTACTCGTGCTGCCAAGGTAATTACTATGTCTCAAGAATCACATGCACATTGACTCTTTGATTAGCTTCCTACATGGCTGATTGAAGCAGCTCAACATGTGCAAGATTAACCTGCTTCTATTTGCAACCCATGCCTACCTGTTTTTACTAGGTGTGTTACTCAATGAAGCAAACAGTTTCCTTTTCTCTATAACTTTGTGCTTTAGTTACTTACTGTACAATTGTCTTTCAAGGTGTTGGAACAGTTGACTGGCCAACAGCCAGTTTTCTCCAAGGCGCGCTACACCGTGCGTTCGTTCGGCATCCGTCGTAACGAAAAGATCGCCGTGCACTGCACCGTTCGCGGCGCCAAGGCCGAGGAGATCCTTGAGCGCGGCCTGAAGGTGCGCGAGTACGAATTGCGTCGTGATAACTTTTCCGGTAAGAGCCCCCCGGACGGAATCTCCTCGCAAAACTAATTCGCCGTTTTTTTACAGCAAGCGGAAACTTCGGTTTCGGCATCCAGGAACACATCGACTTGGGCATCAAGTACGACCCGACGATCGGCATCTACGGCCTGGACTTCTACGTCGTCCTGGGAAGGCCTGGTTTCAATGTGGCGCACCGCCGCAGGAAGCAGGGGAAAGTTGGATTCGCGCACCGCCTGACGAAGGAGGACGCCATGAAGTGGTTCCAGCAGAAATACGACGGCATCATCCTCTCCAGCAAGAAGTGATGCAGAGTTTAACTTTACATGCACTAAAGTTATCATAATTATTAATAAATTTAATACGAAAACCGACCCGTTTGTCGGAGCAGTTTGATACACCATTATATGCAATTCAGATATTTTCCAGCATAAAAAACTACAGAAATATGAAGATTTATCGCACATGAAAATATGATACAAGTAGTAATTTTAACAAGTAATAATTTCATGCATGTTTGAAATCAATGCGTACTTTTTTCATCACAGATTATGACTTGATTTTCTGGCATCAAAAATAATACAAAATATGAAGGAGTTCCTGCTCTGCAGAACACTCGCCCGGAACGAAACGAGAAACGCACATCAATTGAGGTGGCGTCCGCGCTTACCCTTCAGTATTTTCCTCTCGACTATTTCGCCCTCCGCGACGTCCATTTCGTCGTTGAGGCTAAGCCGCGCGAACATATCGGCAATCAGTGAAATTACTGTCATGAAAGAAAAAATCGAATTATGTCCGAATGGAGCATGGAGCACTCAACTCACTTTTGTTGTACCAGAAATCCTTATTGCTTCTTGCATTTTCCATTCTCTTCTTTTCCCGCATCTCGTAGTAGCAGATTTCGAAGTCCGATAACGTGTTTACGTTTCCTGCCATTTTGATTGTGAGTGAAGTTGGGTGAATGTTTACTTGATTTGAAGGCAAAGGGTTTAAATAGCGCCGCCATATGGCATCGTGGATTTGAATGGCATTAATGATACGTCTTTCTGTGCGAATGCAGGTTAGTTAAATTTTGGCGAGGGTGAAAGTTCAATATCGCAATGTTTACATCGCGTTGTACGCTCATAGCAAAATAGACACCGCGTTTATCGTGAAATGAGCAAGAACGTGAACGATCGGATAGTATATGCCGATATGCACACAATGCACTTTTTTTATTTATTTATTTACAATCACATTTCTATTATCGTATTATTCTGTTAAAAAAGTACTCTTCAAAACGATATCTTGCATTTCTTATTCTTTTTCGATTTCATTCGAAGTTCACGTTTTGGTTTTCATTGCAAGTTCTCGCTTTCTGGAACGGTATCCTTCGTGTGCGAGTCACACTCGCACTTGACCAATTTCTTTATTTTAATAATTTATTGCAACCAACTGACTTTGATTTGAACCAATGGAATCAATAAAATTGAAGCATTCGTTTTCTTCCTGTAGCAGGTGGCAGCACCGCCATCAATGTTTTCTGTTTAAAAGACACGTGAAATTACGTGATGCTAATAAATACAAATTACACTTTGTTTAAACAAATAAAAAGGACGTAGGGAAGTCCCGCATTCCACTATGTCGTCCAAAGTAAAACTTAAAGAAGCGTAAGTATTGCAAACGCCTGAAATTGAACAATTTCAACTCGAATTTCAATTACATTTGGAGGTTAACTATTTTGCATGCTGAACTGAAATTATTCTCATTGCATTTTCGTCGAATTTTCATATTCTAGTTTTGAAGTCGCTGCAAAATTCGGTGCTTTCTACTCCGGTGGCCGTGTGGAATGGCATGACAAGCATCTCTACTGCCAGAACACTACACACATCAGCAAAGTGAGTGTTGAAACAGGCATTGTCCAGCTTGAAATAGCGAAGGAACCAGAAGAATTGGAACCTGATGTCATCCTTACATTCACAACAAATGGCGATCGTTGCATTACAGCACACAAAAGCAGTTTGTTCAAGCTGTGGAATGCTTCAAATGAGCTGGAGAAGCAGTGGAAGTACATTCACAAAGGTCCAGTGGCGTCGCTTCTGCTAAATGGTGACCATCTACTCAGTGGTGGTGCTGATGGCATTGTCAGAGTGTGGGACATGCTAAACCATGTCTGCACCTTGGCATTGAAAGGCGCTGTGGGTGTAATCAATGTCTTAATTCAGCACAATGAGCAGATCTTTGCTTCAGGTGATGATGGCAACATTATTGCCTGGGAGCATGGCTCAGTAAAGCAAATATACAGTGGGCACTTCAGTAAAGTCACTGCCATTCAGTTCAGCACTAATGGCCTGAACTTTGTCAGTGCTGGCAGGGACAAGGTGCTTATCCTGTGGCAACTGAATGAAGCACATGCAATGAGAACAGTGCCAGTTTACCAATCCATTGAGGGCATTGTCATCTTGTCTTCCAAAGTGAAAATACCAACTGGGAAAGTGGACAGTAATGGTATCATAGTTGCATGTGCTGGGGAGAAAGGCATAATATCAATATGGGACATCACCACATCCAAGGAGCTGTACAAACAGGAGAATTCACTTATTAACGCTGCGTCTGTCGAGGGATCGCTCGCCGTGACGCATTTACTCACTGATAGCACCGATGCAAAGTGCAAAGAGCTTGCGCTAGTCTCCGCCGAACACAACATTATCATTCACCACCGCAAATCCTTTGCAGTGCTCAAACAATTTGTCGGTTTTTCCGATGAAACCCTCGATATTACATTCTGCGGGGAAAGCAACGATCACCTGGCAGTTGCAACGAATAGCAACGACATCAAACTGTATCAAACCGCTAGCATGAATTGCCAGCTGCTGAAAGGACACACGGACATTGTATTGGCCGTCAACGTAGCACCGTTCGATTCTAAGTTGATTGCATCCGGAGGCAAGGACAACACCATTCGATTGTGGTACATTAGCGATGATGTGAAATGCGTTGCGCTGGGAATGCGACACACCGCAACCGTCAGCGCAATGTGTTTCTTCAATTCGACGCCGGTGCTCTTCACCGGCAGCCACGATAATTGCATCAAGCTCTGGGACTTGTCCCCGGTGAAAAAGGACAGTGTGAAAATACTGGACTTGCATGCAACGTCCACGGAAGTAGCGCATGCGAAAGACATCAATTCCCTTGCAGTGAGTCCAAATGACAAGCTCCTGGCTTCATGTTCACAAGATAAAACGATTAAAGTATGGACGGAGAGCTTGACTTTACTGGGCGTCCTCAAGGGACATAAACGCGGTGTATGGTGCTGTCGTTTTTCGCCCGTGGATCAGGTCCTTGTGAGCGCCTCCGCTGATTGCACCATTAAGCTTTGGTCTCTCACCGAACTCAATTGTCTCAAGACTCTCCAGGCGCACGACGCTTCAGTGCTGCGCGTGGATTTCCTCAGCCAGGGTATGCAGCTGCTAAGCTGCGACGGCGAAGGCCTCGTCAAACTCTTCGATCTGAAGACGAGCGAGTGCATAACCACGCTGCAGGAACACGACGAGCGTATTTGGGCGCTGTGCATCGCTGCGGATGAGTCGCACTTCTACACTGCCGGCTCCGACTCGCTCCTAGTCAAGTGGCAGGATGTCACCGAGGCGAAGAAATTGGAGCAGCTGCAGCTGCAAGAGCAGGAGGCGCAGGACGAGCAGCAGCTGGCGAACTATCTGCATCAGGAGCAGCTGCTGAAGGCGCTGAAGCTCGGCCTGAAGCTGAATAAGCCATTCACAGTCCTCAAGATCGTCGTCGGCGCCATTCGGAAGGGCGAGGCGCTGGCGGAGACCGTCAATGGGCTAAATAGCTATGAGAAGGAGACATTGCTGAAGTGCGCGAGCGAGTGGAACACGAATAGTCGCAATGCGCAGACGGCGCAGCTCGTGCTAAGTATTTTACTGCAAGAGCTGCAGGCGGGTACGTTCAAACCGTCGAATCTCGCGGCGACCATCGAGGGCAATTTAGGGTACACGCAGAGGCACTTCAAGCGAATGATGGACCTCAGTGGGGACTTGCGCTTTCTCGACTTTACCATCGAATGTATGCAACAATTCGAGTAGTTCTTAAACATAGTTCATGTAGTTAATACAACCGAATTGAAAAATGATAATAGTGCAATTTTATTGGTTACTTTTAGCTTTTGATATCAATGTACAATGTTTAGATCTTTTGCGAGCCAGATTATTTTGTAAAAAGTTTTACTTGGTGGGGTAATTTAATATTGGATATCCAGGCGGCATTTGGCGGCCAGATTATCCCGGTAGCCGTTGCATTTGGCGTTCAAGATTATCCCGGCGGCCATTGCATTTGGCGGCCAGATAGGACATGCAAATGCAGGTGGTACACTGATTGGGCGCCCACAGGCCCATCATTCACCACCACGCGGTAGCCCTTGTCCAGACCGCGCTGCAAAGCGACCTTGCGCGCGACGATCATCAGATGCCCCAGGAGCTGCTCGTCAGCGTCGGAAGCGTTCGACAGCCGTGGAATAGGCCTGCGTGGAATCACCAGGAAGTGCACTGGCGCTTGCGGGTTGATATCATCGAAAGCGACGCACTGTGAAACAAAAAACCAGCCAAATATAGGTACATATAGGTGTAATGTTCAGTTAAGGCATGCCATGCCGGCTCACCTGCGCATCTTCGTAGAGGTACTTGCATGGAATATCGCCGCGGAGGATCTTGCCGAAGATGGTATCCTCGCCGTCGACGGCGTCATGCGCCAGTTTAACTTCGTTGGCCATTGCAAACCGTCTTCAATCAAGAATTTTCACAGATTCTAGTAGAACTTCGTTTTCGTTGTGCCGACAGGAAAATATTTTGATGAATGTAGAATCTAAAATGTCAAATGAGTGTCAATGGTGAAACTGCCCAACATCAGCGCCACAGCGGAAACCATCGCAACTTGATACTTGAAAATCAATCAAAAAAAGTCGCAATTTCTTATTATATTCTTATTATATTGATATTCTAGAAAGAACTTCGAGTATCCGACATATTGATAACATAAAATTAATTGAAAGCAATGTAAAACCCACACAACATTAATCATTTAATCTAGTATTCTAGTTGCATCTTTTGCATGATACTCTGTGCGATGTTGCAACATGTGAGACAATTTGCGACGCACGGACGCAGCGAACAGCGAAGGACGTGGCAACATCTCCGCAATTCGGTAACCTGCACGCATGGCGCGAATGGCGTCTAGTGAAGTTAGTGAAGTAGTGCGTGAGTGCATCGCTAAATCATTGTTGGCGGAAAAAAGTATATCCACGGCGCCTTCCGCATAGTTTTGCTGCTAAGCTTCGCACCGCTCGCGCGCCGCTAGACGCCGGCCGCTGCAAGATGTCGCACTTCATCGATTCGGAGGCGGAGGAGAGCGAAGTAAGCGCGCATTAGCTTCGCACGAACGAGTCCATACTAATTTCATCTCGTCCTCGAAAACCTCAAAACTCTACCTCCAACTCGCCTGCAACCGACCTGCAACGCTCTAATACTGCACGCACATGTCAGCGTACAATTTAGAAGCAGCAGATTTTAATGCCTGAAATTTTAGTAACCATTTGCGTTATTTTCTTATACTTTTCTTAGGATGAGGAAGAGCTGACTGCATCTGATCGCAAGAAGCTGAAGAGAGCCAAGGCAGTGGAGGATAGCTCAGATGAGGAGGAAGGTAATGAAATGCATTTGAAAAAGAAGAAGAATGAAGGAAAGGATGGTTTCAAACTTGATTTCTTGATCTTACAGATGATGATGACAAACTACGTGAGGAACTGAAAGATCTCATTGATGACAGGGAGATTGAGAGTGATGGTGAAGATTCAGATGCGTCTGGTCGTGAGAAGCGGAAAAAGAGCGACGAGGAGTATGACGACCGGCTGGAGGACGAAGATTATGACCTTATTGAGGAGAATTTGGGCGTCAAAGTTGAGAGAAGGGTAAGGTGCTATATGATGTCAATGGTGGAGAGAATATTGTTTTTTTTTGTTCATTTCTAGCGGTTCAAACGCTTGCGACGCATTCAGGACGAAGAGAGCGATAATGAAGACGAAGGCGATCAGAGCCAAGATCGCGATGCTATCGCCATGGAGATATTCTCCGAAGATGTAAGTTATGCATGGGATTGTGAACTTAATTTATTATAATATTCTGGTTTGGGGTTTTTGCTTGGCGATCAGGATAAAGACGATGCACAGGTATATCGGTAGTTGTTTGCGATCGACTCGCGTTGCGCGGCTAGAATGTGCTGATGCTTTTGATTTCCTTTAGGATGATGAGCGGCGGTCGGAGCGAAGCCACGCGCCCGCACATGAGCCGGAGCACTTTGGCGAGGAAGAAGACGAGGGCGAGTATTCGGACGCGGACGATTTCATCGTCGACGACGACGGCCGGCCCATCGCCGACAAGAAGAAGAAGCGCAAGCCAATTTTCACCGATGCGTAAGTAGAAGTTTCAAAATAAATACTAGGTAGGCGGAACGGCAGTCGATATTTAGCGTAGCTAAAGTTGTAGGTCAAGTAATTAGTTTTCAATATTTATTTTATAACATAGTCAAGCAAGCCATTTAATTGATTCACATTTTTGACGTTTCTAACTGGAGATGGTGTTGAGTGAAGTTAAAGCCGCTGCACATCAGCTCGTGAACGAGAACAAAAAGTGAATTCTAGCTTTAGATTGGCTGAATGTCATAAAATTTTGACATTCAACCAATCGCATGTCAGTATTCACTTTTCGCTATCATTCACTGGTTGTTGTGCAGCGGACTTTAGAAAGGTGCAGTTAGAAACGTCAAAAATGTGAATCCGTTAAATGGATTGACTAGTTTGTATAGCTAGTGCAGAAAGTGAGACTTTATGCAGTGTCAGTTGCAAGACACGAGCGCATAGAGGCACTTTCTACACTAGCTTTCTCTTTGACCACCTAATGATGGTTATTTATGTCTTGCTTGAAGTGCTCTCCAGTTGCAGCACATTTTCTATTCACTATTTTATCTGTCTTCTAATGGTGTTAGTTAGATGTAACTAGGCGCTGTTTGTAATATTTACTGCTGTACTGCAGTCCTCCAAGCTTCAGCAGTTGCCCAGCAATCAGTAGGCAGTTTTAGCAACTTGCTCGCAGCAGTATGATGATTTAACTGGTGCTGTGTGCTGTTTATCACTCACGGCTTCTTTCTTCTGTTTCACCGAATTTTCGAGAAGTCTATTCAGGGCATCCTGTAGTTTTTAAAACACAGATTAATTGCAATTGTAATCATTGTAACAAATCATTACCTTCCTTGTTGTGTCGTCATTTTGTGCTCTGTCACTCGACTGTCACCTCGTCTGTCACTTACATTTTGAGGTTATTTACTGTGACGACGCGCGGCGCTTATCTCGTAAACGTCATGAATACACAGCAAAGTGTACAGAAAGTTTTCAACACCCCAGAAAGTAGACAAATGGGACAAATGATAATTGGAATTGATTTTTAACAATCTTTCATAATGGACTTATTTAAAGCTCTTCAATGCGCGGAACACGACTCATATCCAATATCAACCATTGCTTGACCTAGAGTTAATCCTTGACTTGACAGTTATTGCATTTGCTAACGTAATTGGCAATTGTCTGGTATATTTTAGTCCTCTTTTTGAAAACGAAATCCGGAAATCCGGAATCCGGAAATAAAACGCATATTGGTAACAGTTGCACTTAACTTCACATAACTTCCTTTGCACCTGTTTGCAAAACTATTTCTGCTATTGTTGGACTGATTTTGTGAGTTTCAAAGATCATAAACCTTCCCATGGGCGATCCCAATTATATTGCAAAATTTGAATACCATGGCTATTGTAGTTTTTGTGCGATGCTAACTCAAAAATGTGTTGGTGTTATCCTTCATGCGGTTAATGTTGTTTGCAGAGCCCTGCAAGAAGCGCAAGAGACCTTCGGCGTGGACTTTGACTACGACGAGTTCTCCAAGTACGATCAGGATGAGTACGAGGATGAAGACGACGAGGAGGATGAGTATGTTGACGATGACGACGAGGAGCGCCGCCGGAGGCCCAAGAAGGCCGCGCGGCAGAAGCCAACGCGCAAGTCGATCTTCGAGGTATACGAGCCCAGCGAGCTGAAGCGCGGCTTCTTCACCGATCTGGATAACGAGATTCGAAACACCGACATCCCCGAGCGCATGCAGCTGCGCGAGGTGCCGCTCACATCTGTCCCAGATGACTCCCCGGAACTGGACGACGAGGCCGAGTGGATATACAAACAGGGCTTTTGCAAACCGACCGTGTCGAATCAGGATGCCGACCTGAGTGCGGAGGCGCGCGAGCGCCAGAAGAAGGGCCCGCAGACGATCGGCAAGATACGCAAGGCGTTGGATTTCATGCGCAACCAGCATCTGGAGGTACCATTCATCGCCTTCTACCGCAAGGAGTACGTGCAGCCGGAGCTGAACATTAGCGACCTGTGGAAGGTATACAAATTCGATGCGAAGTGGTGCCAGCTGAAGACGAGGAAGCACAACATGCTCAATCTGTTCGAGAAGATGCGCTCGTACCAGCTGGATCAGCTGATGAAGAACCCCGACGCGCCGATTCCGGACAACGTGCGCGTGATGAAGGACTCGGACATTGACCGCCTGCGTGACGTGCAGACGCAAAAGGAGCTGCAGGACCTGTACAATCACTTCATACTGTACTACGGCGCCGATTTGCCCGACATGCACCAAACGTGGCGGGCGAAGGAGCGGGAGGCGAAACGCGCCGAGAGACGCGCGGCACGCCTGAATCGCCTCGATGCGGACGACGGCGAGGTGCCGGAGGAAATCGACGACGATGTGGACGACGGTGAGCCGGAGAAGCTCAAGTACGCCAACCGCTCCGGCAGTTATGCGCTGTGCGCACGCGCTGGCATCGATGGCTTGGCGAAGAAGTTCGGCCTGCCGCCGGACCACTTCGCCGAGAACCTGCGCGACAACTATCAGCGCCACGAGGTGGAACAGGAGTGCGTGGATCCCGCGGAGCTGGCGAAAGAATACATCTGCGGCAACTTTACCACCGTCGATGAGGTGTTGCAAGCTGCGAAGTTCATGGTCGCAGTGCAGATTGCCACTGAGCCGCTGCTCCGCAAAACCATGCGCGAGGTATTCTACGAGCGCGCGAAGATCTCCATCAAGCCGACGAAGAAGGGCATCAAGGTCATTGACGAGTCGCACAACTGCTACGGTATGAAATATGTGAAAAGCAAGCCTGTGCGCGACCTCACCAACGAACAGTATTTGAAGCTGTCGATGGCTGAGGAGGACGACCTCATCGCCATCACGTTCGACGAGAACCTCGAGGGTAACACCAGCGGTTCCTACATTGACGAAGCGAAGCAGTTGTATATCAAAGACGAGTTCAGCAAAAACGTACAGGACTGGAACGCGCTGCGTGTCGAATGCGTGGAGCGCGCGATAGGGGCGTCCGTGTTCCCCGACTTGCGCAAAGAGCTGAGGAGCACGCTGCTGGAAGAAGCGAAGGAGGCGGTCTTGAAGGCGAGCTGTCGCAAGCTGTACAACTGGATTCGCGTTGCGCCCTACAAGGTGGACTTCGACGAGGAGGAGGACGAGTGGGACACGTCGAAGGGCATCCGCGTGATGGCGATCGCCTACGTCCCCGACTTCTCGCAGTCGTCGTTCGCGTGCATTGCTGGCCCGGATGGCGACATCTCCGACTTCCTGCGGCTGCCGTATCTTCTGCGGCGCAAGAACTCGTACCGCGAGGATGAGAAGCGGCAAAAGGAGGCGGACCTCACGTCGCTGCGCAACTTCATGTACACGAAGAAGCCGCACGTGGTCGCCATTGGCGGTGAATCGCGCGAGACACAAATGATCTGCGAGGATCTCAAGGGCATCGTCGCGGAGCTCGTTGATCAGGAGCAGTTTCCGAGAATCGGCGTCCAGATCGTCGACAATGAGCTCGCGAAGGTCTACAGCAACTCGCGCAAGAGCGAGGCGGACTTTCGCGAGTTCCCCGACCTGCTGCGGCAGGCCGTGTCGCTCGCGCGCAGGATGCAGGACCCGCTCATCGAGTTCTCGCAGCTGTGCACGTCCGACGAGGAACTGCTCAGCCTGCGCTACCACCCGCTGCAGGAGCAGCTCGGCAAGGAGGAGCTGTTGGAGAATCTGTACCTGGAGTTCGTGAATCGCACCAACGAGGTGGGCGTTGACGTGAATTTGGCGGTGCAGCAGGCGCACAAGAGCTACCTGGTGCAGTTCATCTGCGGCTTGGGGCCTCGCAAGGGCCAAGCATTGCTGCGCGTCCTCAAGCAGACCAATCAGCGCTTGGAGAATCGCACGCAGCTCGTCACCGCGTGCCACATGGGTCCGAAGGTATTTATTAACTGCTCCGGCTTCGTGAAGATCGATACGAACAGTCTGGGCGACAGCACGGAGGCGTACGTGGAGATACTCGATGGGTCGCGGGTGCATCCGGAGACCTACGAGTGGGCGCGCAAGATGGCTGTGGACGCGCTGGAGTATGACGACGATGAGGGTGCAAATCCGGCTGGGGCGCTCGAGGAGATCCTCGAGGCGCCCGAGCGGCTAAAGGATCTCGATTTGGATGCGTTCGCCGAGGAGTTGGAGCGCCAGGGCTTCGGCAACAAGAGCATCACGCTGTATGACATTCGCGCAGAGTTGAACTGCCGGTACAAAGATCTGCGCACGCCGTTTGCGTCCGCCAACGCCGAGGAGCTCTTCGATATGCTGACCAAAGAGTCGCCGGAGACGTTATACGTGGGCAAGCTGATAACGACCGCCGTCGCGGGTATCTCGCGCCGGAAGCCGCAAGGTGACCAGCTGGATCAGGCGAATCCAGTGCGCAACGATGACACCGGGCTGTGGCAGTGCCCATTTTGCTTGCAGAAGGACTTCCCGGAGCTGTCCGACGTGTGGAACCATTTTGATGCCGGTTCGTGCTGCGGGCAGGCCACCGGCGTGAAACTGCGGCTGGACAATGGCCTCTCCGGTTACATTCACATCAAGAACCTCAGCGACAAACACGTTGCGAACCCCGAGGAGCGCGTTAGTAACGGCCAACTGATTCACACGCGCATTATTAAAATCGACGTGGACCGCTTCTCCGTGGACTGCACGTCCAAGTCCAGCGATCTGGCCGATAAGAAGCACGAGTGGCGGCCAGCGAAGGATCCCTATTATGACCAGGAGGCTGAGGAGCGCGACGTGCGCGCTGAACAGGACAAAAAGCGCGTCAGCCAAAAGCACACCTACATGAAGCGCGTCATTATCCATCCGTGCTTCCATAACATCAATTTCATGGAGGCGGAGAAGCTGATGATCGACGCCGATCAAGGCGAGGTGGTGATTCGGCCCTCCAGCAAGGGCCCCGACCACCTTACCGTCACCTGGAAGGTGGCGGAGAAGATCTTCCAGCATATCGATGTGCGCGAGGAGAACAAGAAGAACGCCTTCTCGCTGGGTCGCTCGCTGTGGATCGGCAACGAGGAGTTCGAGGACCTCGACGAGATCATCGCGCGGCATATTCATCCGATGGCGACGTATGCCCGCGAGGCGCTTGCCTTCCGCTACTACCGCGACACTGACGGCGGGCTGAAGGATAAGGCCGAAGAGTACCTGAGGGATGAGCGCAAGAAGAACGCCACGAAGATCCACTACGTGCTCAGCGCGTCCAAGAACTATCCGGGCAAGTTTCTGCTGTCGTACCTGCCGCGCAACAAGGTGCGTCATGAGTACATGACGATCGCCATCGACGGCTTCCGGTTTCGCAATCAGATGTTCGACAGCATGCCGAACCTGTTCAAGTGGTTCAAGGAGCACTTCCGGGACCCAATACCCGGCGCTCAGACGCCTGGCACGCCGCGACAGCATCCTACGCGCAGCGGCGCGAACGCCACGCCTGGTGGGTTTGGCAACTCGCATTCGGAAGTGATCCATCGAGTTGCGCAGAATATGCCATCACACATGATGCAGACGCTGTCGGCGGTGGCGAATCAAACGCCGCACTATCCGCATACACCTGGTGCATACGCTGCTAATAACTATGTTAACACGGTAAGTGTGCTGTAAAAAGCAAACAATTTATATCCCCACCCAGTATTAACTATATTTGTGTGTCGATTTGAAATCGTTTTGAATCGGATTCAGAAACAGTCCATATAAACACGTATCAACGCGTTAGAATGAATCTTCGCCTGTTTTTAATCCTAATGCACTTGAAAGAAGTAAGAATTGTCATCCACAAAAAATCTAACCTAACCGAATGAGGCGAAGGTTCATTCTAACGGTTTTGTACATAACTAGATCGAAATAGTATGTTTCGTATCAAGTGGCGATAGGATGTTGTGTTCATCGTGCGAGCGTTTAACGATAACGAGCGAGCACAGGCGAGCGAGTTTCAGTTGTAAAGTGAGCATACGACGAGGACAACATCATCTCACCACTCGATACGCACAATGGTTTACACACGGACAATGGAGAAAACAAAATGCTCGCCCCGCCACATCAGCCTGCTATTTTTTTATTAACCACGCGGGCGTGCTCGCCAGACTCGCGTTGAACACATCAGCCTTGCGCGGCGCGGCGTGAAGATATTATATTGGTACAAACAAACATAGTTACGTTACGGGGCCGAAACGTAACTATGTTTGTGCCAATTGTTTTGAACACAGCCGTGCGTTTGTTTTGAACAAGCGGCGAAGCGGTGCGGACGCGAAAACCCAGCTGTAATACCTTCAATTTTGAGTGTGTAACAGTATTTAACCTCAAAACGTAGTTAATTTTTACATCGGGATTGAAAATCGATTTGCATGCCAAAACGATTTAACTTCGAAATGTAAATGTCGTAAACGTAGTAATTTTTGTTGTTATCGAACTGTAGATGTGTAATGGTGTCATTTGTTTGCAGCCGTACACGCCGAGCGGACAAACACCGTTCATGACGCCGTACCAAACGCCGCACCAGCAGCAGACGCCTCGCTACGGGCAGCAAACGCCCGCGCAACATCACCCCGGCGCCCCGCCGCACATGAGCGGACCCTTCCTGCATCCGGGCGCTGTCACGCCCGCCCAGCGAACGCCCGCGTACCGCAATGTACCCTCGCAGTCGCCGCACGTGAACCCTAGCCCGCATCCGAGCCCGCACGGCCGCGCCGGCTACGACCACCACCATCACTCGCATCACGGCAAGTCCTACCCGGCGGACTCGCCGCGCAGCTACAACAGCGATGGCGGGCGGCGCTCCGGCGGCAACTATGCGGCGCACAACGACTCCACCGACTGGCAGAAGGCCGCCGAGGCGTGGGCGACGCGCAAGGGCGGCACGCCGCGCTCTCAGGGCCAGCGCACGCCGCGCTTCGACGACATCCGCAGCGACCTGGAGCGCACGCGCATGAAGAACGTCGGCAAGAGTCCGCGCTCGGCGCGCAGCACACCGCGCACCAACACCTCGCCGCACTCGATGTCCCTCGGCGATGCCACGCCGCTCTATGACGAAAGCATTTAGAGCTCTAGGGCACCGTGATGACTTTCGGTTTAAACTACATTTAGTTCGTAACAAGGTTTTATTAAGTCATTTTTATTATTAATCATTTAGGCACTCTTACACTACGTGAACTTATTTTTTATACATGTATCTTGTACACCCGCACGCTGCCGCCCTCTGCATTGGTGGCGACGGCGCGCGGCATCAAATATATTTGTTATAAGAATAGCAACAAAACCCCCCTGCGTTGCACTCAATGCGATGCAGGCATGCAGCCCACTTGCCCACTGGTAACCAAATTGGGCATCTAGGGAATTCATTCCGTGCCATTAGCGCTAAGCGAAATTGAATATATTAACCCGTCACATATGGGGCGTGAAAAATGAAAGACGAAGCCTTATCGCTCGCGGACAGGCGCCGTCTGTGCCGCGCGAGAGGAAACATTGCGCGTTTCTTGACACGGGTCCCAAATCGCATTATCGAGACGCAGGTGATATTACGGCGCGTCGCCGTGCTGGTACCGTGGGGACGTAGCGCGTACGCCTGGTTGCATATAATTGGGTCAGCGAAACGCGACACGAGCCCACCGTAGGCTGCATAATGTGGCCTGTTGTTGCTTCCTTTCAAGCGTTTCAAACACTTTCAAACTTCATCCGTTTACAAGGACCCAAGACGCGTCGCCATGGCAACACATTCATCAAAAGTTGCATGCTGCTTGCGCAAAAGTTTGGCTCTACTATCAATGTGCGCCGCGTACGCGTACAGTTTACGATGCGTGGATAAATCGGCGGGCTATTGTTGCGGTCCTCCAATTTTGAAGTGTGTTCGCCCGGTTAGCACTAGCATCAGCTGGAAAATCGAAGTTTCCGCTTGACCCGCTCCATTGCCGCGCGGCGCGCAACAAGTTACGAAAGTCGTCCGGTTCTCTCGCCGGCTTCATTTCAATGCAGCGCCGCCCGGGTGGGAGCAGCAGCAAAGGCCGCACACCGCACACGCGAGCGAAAAAAAACACCGTTAGGAGCCGGAGCAAAAACGCTATTTCTTTAATCGATCGCATTCTTCGGTCATTCGGGTCCGGCGGCGGCCGCGCGCAATTGGTTTATGAACGTATAATATTTCGCCATAAATCAATTACGCGCCCGTGCCAGCATATGCGGACTGGACTAGGGGTGGTTTTGGTTTGGCTGGCGAGTGGGCGCAATTGAATTGCTTGCAATTTCGCCCCCGGAATGCTCTTGGGACGCCTCCGGTTTCTCATCAGCGTGCGAATTAAGTGCAGCCCCTTTCAAACCGCCACGGCTCGCCTTCGGTAACGAGCAACAAGTGATCGGTCGGCGCTAATTGTGCGCCCGACGGAACTTTCTCCAAAGCAAAGTGATCGGGCCATAGAAACGGCGAATGCATTCGTTTCAATTCGGCTCTCACGGGCCCGCGCGCGGAGCGCCTCGCATGCGTTATTCAATTAATCGGGCGTGCGCTCTTCCACACCGAGATTAGAATTGGATCAACGTGGCGGGCGCTCCGCGTGTCCGCGTCCGCGAAACAATAAAAGTGAAAGTGCATTTGCGGTGTCCGCTGGCTTGGCGGAGCGGAACGGCCGCGACAAGTCGCCGTCGTCGCCACAATGACGCTGGCGACGTCACGGTGTGTTTTCGCCGGCCGTGCGAAAAAATCGATCTGCCCGGCCCGGCCGCCCCCGCGCCGACGTGCAACAAGTGCTGCACCCGCCCTCGGCGCCGATTCCTAATTGATTGATGTCCAGCATCGCGGCGCGGCGCCCCCACCGAATTACAACTCTCACCTACTTTAAGCGCGCGAGTGACGCGCACCGACAGCTGCCGCCCCCGCCGCCCGGCGCCCCGCTGAGCATGCTCGGCCGGATTACGGCTTATTTACGTATTCTGCCGTGGCGTTTCATTAGCGCGACGTGCGACGAATGACGGCGCCGCGAGAGGGCTTTACATGTTCCATGGCGAGGTGTGAGGCAGTGCGGCAGGGCCGGCAGGGCGTGGGGTGTCGAACTGTCGATGTGTCGATCCGCTCGAACTATTTTTCATCATTCTGGATTCCAGCCGGCACCGATCAAGTTGTTTTCCCGAATCGAGTTCTCCCGATATCCGCAATGTGATCTCCTGATCGCTCTTGGTTCTTGACACATTGCGCAAACGGGTGCGGCGTTATTCCAATGGCGCAAGGACGTTCAGAGATACACAAGAAAGTCTCCGCTCTCAGGGTCGGCGCGTAATGCTGGCGATATCGCACGCGGCACGCAATTTGCATACTTACTGTAAGATCTGATTAATTGGCGTCGCACCCGAAATCAGATCGCCTAACTTGTAAAACCTAACTTGTAAAACTTATAACGGAATGTTCTACTTTTTTTAAAAATTGCTTACGGCGGCTATTTACGAGTCGAGATTTGCATACGGATTCGATGCCGGGGGCCCAACTCACACACACCCCCATTGGCAATAAGGGGGGGAATGCAACAGGTATTCCAACTGTTGGCGTTTTGTTGCGATTGTGAGTTGGCGCCTTTCATGCGTCACAAATATGAGTCGTTGATAAAATGTGATGGATGCGCGTTTGAGCTGGTGTAATTAAGCGGGTGTTTACGCCGCCCCCACGCTGCTCACACGTCGCAGTGTCGGACACACAGCGCGACGAAAATAGCGCTCGCATTAGCTATGTTGATTTGCTGATGATAATCGCTTAATCTCACAGCATTCCGACGCGCGACGGGATCCGGGAACATAATACACGCAGAGTGTGGGGGTGGTTAATGCGTCGCCGCCGTCGCCGGCGCCGGTCGACAATCAGCGATTATGATATGAATCGCGATGTTTGCTCTCGGTCCGGCGCCTGCCGAAGTTCAAGCGCAGGCGGGGGTGCTACACCTGGGGCAGCGGCGTCGAGGCCGAGGGAGTCCCACCAACTGGGGGCGCCCGGAGTGGCGCGCGCGCGAGTCGCGCGCACCGCCGCGGCGGGCCTCCGCTCCGGCAAGCGCTCGCTCGCGCATACGCTCATGTCCGCTCATTGCATCGCGCGCCGTTGAAAAGCGCGCACCGCCGAGAGCCGCGCTCGCGACCACGAGCTGTTTTGTTGACGTTCGCGCGAAGAGAGGCGCCCCGACGATTCGCAACGCGCGCCCCTTTGTGAACCAGCGGCGAACTTCCCAGAAAGTTACCACATCCCGAGCTGTCCACAACGCACGCCGCCGCACACGCCTGAAAGGTAAGAAACCGTGCCTAGAATTAAAACTTTAAAACTAAGAACGTAAGAACGTGGAGTAAGTTGCGCCTGCCACTCAGCGGCCTCAGCCGCACGCATTGTTAATACTTAATAGAAGCACGCGAATCCAAGAGAAAGTGCATAAAAAGACGAAATAGCTCGCATTCCAATCGCGTTCGCGGCGACGGCCGCTCGCCGTTGAACTTTTAGAAGGTTTTGCGTTTCCATTTCCATCAGCCGCAATTCCTCGAACCGCATATTGATACATTGATACATCGTATTAGCAATCTTCAATGTCATTGCCTTCATTTCATCAGTTCTGATTAGTATTTGCTGTTGTTGCTATTGAAGAAATTCCCCTTAAAGTTCATGCATGGCGAAAGCTCTATTTTGTGCGGCATTGCGGAGAGAAACCTTCTCGGAGTTCTCGCGAGGAGTGGAGGAGCGCATCCTTGGCTTACCGTCGCGGCACGCGTCGTGTTTCTTGCTCCTTCGCTCCTTGTTTTCGCAGTTCGCCTCCCGCGTGCGGCGTAATCGCCAAAGGAGCGAAGGGAACAGCGAAGCGAGCAGCAAAGGGAAAACTGAGGAAGAATGAAAACGAAAACCGCGGCTTTGGGGCTGACGTCAAACGCTTTGAGTGCCGGAGCATTACCTATTACCTTTATCGCTCGGTGCATTCGCACGCACGAATACAAAACAAAACACATTGTTTAAGCCGATGTTTAAGCCGTTCTCGGATGGGAAATAATTGCCGCAAGCCAACCAACCATCCAGCATCTCTCGGCTGGCAATCGCTAAATATTTGATGCGGCGACTGCCGCCAATAAAACTTGGCATGGCGCAAACAGCGATGCGCTCCGTGTTATTGTCCTGCCTCCTGCGGAAACTGGGAAGCACGCCGTGCAAGTGTGTGTTGAGTGCGATTATGCGAGAGTGTAGTTTACATGTGTGGCGAAAATACATAATCGGTGCGACCTTGTCAGATTACATACGTTCACCAAAACTAAATCGCACCGCCGCCGCCGAGGTGCGCGATACGCGACCCACAGCCCCGCCGCGCCGTGCTGGAATAGAAGTGCATTAATCACCGGGCACCGGCTCCAATTACGGCCCTTTACTAGTGCGGATTGTCGATTGTCGATTACAAGCGATACGCGCGCCTAGGAATGCGCTCCCAGTGTTTGGATAACAAATGAAAGAACATGATGCGCTCCGCATCGATTGTCAACTTAATCCTGTCGCACTCGGCGCGCAAACAAACAATTTTAACGCAAATATTTTCCGGGGCCCCGCGCTTGGACTCGAATGTAACTGATAGCTGAGCGCTGCCACCTGCATGTTTGTTTCTCTTAAAGCAAAGTAGCATTCGCATAATTTAAGTGTCAGATTCAGCGGCGTCAAGTTTCGGCACTACTTGATGATTAAATAATAATAGCCATCGCCGGATGACATTTTGTCACCCGTAACTATCATAATGTTAGTATTCATCGACATTCATCGGCGAGTCGTGTCGCGATCTGATCTAATCGGCGGGTACATTTGGGCGGCTCGACAATGCCACAATGCGCAAATAATGCAGCGTAATATCGCCATCTACCATCATTCATTATGCGCCCGCGGGACCGCGCTATCGCACCTAATTAATAGATTGGAACATGAGCCGCACGCACACGGTGAGCATGTAGAAAAAAATTATCTAATTCAACATTTTAATAAGGTGATAAGGTTTGTTTATTTGCGCGCCTGTAGCGGAGTGGAGCACTTTAGCCTTCTGCGGATAATCTCCGAAAATAACGTGCGTTTGAAGTGCTGTGCTTTCCCTCCTCGCTCGAGGCACCCGGGGGACAGCGGGGGCATTTTTGTGCGCTAGGACTAGAAATACCACGCACACACACACACACACACGGACGTAATAGATATGAAAAAAAAAATCAAAAATGCAAATCACAGCGCGATATGTGTCAGCGGCGCTGATCTGACCAAGGCCGTTCGGCTTCCAACTCTTATTTACTGCGCTAATGAACAGCGCCGAAAAGACGCAATATTTAGCGCTGGCTATTGCGTTCTTAGACAATTGTCCACGCCGCCATGTGCGTGCTGGGCTGTGGGCTCGGAACACGTTGTCGTAAAACGAGAACATTTTCGAAAAGAGCGAATCCACTTTTTACCTCTGCGCGCCGGACTCTCTTGAGGTGTGTCCGCGTGTGTGCGTTTGATTTGGCGTGTTTTTTTTTTGTTGGTTTAATGTCACTCGTCCAGCATCGTCGCGCGGCGCGCGAGTAAAAGTGTCCACAAATTGCAATCATCGGTCTATGCGCCCGAAAAGCCCCGCAAATGCCGACCTTGGCATTATGCGCTCATTTTTTATGCCGAAATGCCCGTTTATCGTGGCACTTATCGCTGGCGCTGTGTGCGCGCTCGGCAGTGTTTACTAGCTGGGCAAAATTCATTACATAAACAGCAACAAGTCCCGGCGGGCCAGGCCAGGAAAAGAGCGGCAAAGGTTAGCGCTGATGGTGACACCAAAGTTAATGCGCTTGCACAAAATCTGCGATTGATGCCGGATGCGGCGAATTCGAATTCGAATTCGCATTCGTGGCACACGTGGCGGAAAATTGCCGCGCAGCGTCGGGGCTGGTTTAATTGCGAAACTCGCGAGTACGCGGGTCAATTAGCGATCCCCCAGGCCCCGGGAAGAGCTGCCGTGTGTGTAATAGTAATATCAATTAGTATAGGGGCTCGTTGGGTCGTCGGATTTGTTCTTTTTTTTATCTGCCTGGGACTGGGCGCATATTTGTTAATTAGGCGGCGAACGCGAACCCAGATCTCGATCAGCTGATTGCCGCGTTGTTCTCGGCGGCCGCGACAAATCATCAAGTTCACGACCTTGCCGGTTGCGGATCATCAGCGAAATGCTGTGCGCTACGCGGCGCACAATTTGTTAGCGGCGATTAGGCGCAGCGCGAAAAATGCGCCGCGCTGCCGCCGCGCCGTGGCATTTATAAAACGTGCGTCCTTTTCGAAAACGCGCCTTGCCGAGGTGATAGTTGTTTGGTTACTTTCTTGCGCGCGCGCGTCAGTCGAATGGGTTATTGTACTACAAAGGCAGTCAGTCAGTCACTCGGCAGCCGAAAGCGGCCCGGGCCCCCCCCCCGGGCGAGTGACCGTTTGGCATTTCCTGTGGAAGGTCGCCGCCGCCACCATTTCCTTCGCTACGCTACCGCCGCCTCATTAAACTTTCCTCGAAATTTGCGGCCGGGCGCCGTGGCGATGAGAGAAGAGAATGCCGATCGGCGATTTATAACGGGATAACCATCGTCCTCTTTTCTTCATACGCTCCCATCCCAAACCTACTCGGTTTCGGGTATCGAATCGAATCGCGGCACAAAATTCGCTTCCGTCGTCATCGTCGAAAGTGCCGACGCTTTTTTCGCCGACGGCGGCATAATTAATTTCTGAGGGGGGAAATTGTGCAATTTGCACAGGCGCCGTGTGCCCGCGTTTTCACATTCCCTCCGCGAAGACGCCAAGAACTGCCGCGCGTCGGCACGGCCGCTGAATGTTTATAATTAACAATTACGAAATCAAGTTTCATTCACGATCCCGTAATTTAATCACCGTTATGCGAGGCGCGCGGTGCTCGGACCCGCGGGCCGGGGCCGGGGCGTACGTCGTGCGTGTGTGTGTTGTGTGCGAAGTGAAAAGAAAAGCGCCTCCCCCTTCTTCGGCGGTCGCGTTCCATTTCACCGCGTGCACCTTGCTTGCAGCGATGCGATTAGAATATGTGTCATGTGCCGCAATGTGCGGTGCAAAACTCCTGCGTGACCCGAAACTCTCCTCTGCTTCTCGTGTGGCGATGCGGTGCGTCAGTGGGTGGCGGGGGGTGGCAAAGCGGCAAAGCCTCTTGAAACTTTCCCACTTCTAATGGGGCGCATCCCAACGTTGTTACCTGTACTTCGTCGCTAATACGTCGTTCGGTAAACTAATTAAAATTTTTACGATCATTATTTCCGCTCAAGTGGGCAACCCGGTAAACTTTCCGCAGACTCTCATACCGATGCCAATGTTACGCACTCAAAAACTGCTTGCCAATGTTCATTACTCAGCACGACAGTTAGTATAAAGTTACTCGAAGCGACAAATATACAAGGTGATATAAATTTATATACAGGTTTAATTGAGAACATCCACAATTTTAAGATTAGCATCATTAAGAAGAACATAAAATTTCCTCTATTTTCAATGTCAACCATAGAGAAATAAATTATTTTGCTGTGTTTCAAAATAAAATGTTGTTTTTCTTCGCCATATATTTAAGTGTATTTACATTTCTATTGTCAGTCAAATATATTAGATGAAAGGAAA
>JARJDQ010009064.1:0-11838 GCA_030264215.1 Geostiba sp. GC000077 | reverse complement strand
CTTTGCGGATGAAAACAGACAGCATATGTCGGATGCGAGAAAGCTTTTCGTTCTTTTTCATCCAGCTTCACAGGAGCTGATGCACTAGCCATGGAGGCAGAGTGCAAAATGGTAAAATAGAAAGTGGAGTGCGGTACGAGCCGTACGAGAAACTTGAACTAGTTAGATCGTCTCTAGTCGCACGCAGTTTAGAGTCAACCGTCTTTGATTCCACGTGCTTTTTTACGCGCAGGATTTGCGTTTCAGGATTCACGCATAAATTACCAAACGTTCGGACTACAACGATCGATAATAGGATCGGGCAACGCGACGTCATTGCATGATTCACTCATACTTTCGTTCGCCTCTGGGGCAACTTTCCCATTTGTTGTCATGTGTCTTATAATTAATATTGCACCCGTCGCACCCGGCAATAGCTCACCAAACATAACCTTAATCTCAATTTGGGGTATTGCAGCTGTATTCAGAAAAAAAATTTAAACAAAAAATATAACTAGCAACCAACGTAATTGACAAGATTGATAATTTGAGTCATATTTATGTCATCAATTTAAAAACAAAAAAAACCTTATTAGTCCTGAATCAGGCCCCAAATAGTGGACGAAACGTTCATAATTTTATAAATTAATAAAAAATGGATAATTTTTAAATATACAGCTTTACTTCACTTTAAGAGTTTAAGGATAGCGTACGATTGATTGTAGTAAATTTTCATGTTGTTTGAATTTATGAATAATTTATTGTTCCTAACTGTTTCAAGTTTCGAGCTTGGAGATGACCGAGTTTCGAGTTTCAGTCGACTTTCCGGTTTTAGTTTTCAATACGAATTCCAGCCGCATTTTTCTACGCAGTCTCATGTCTTCCGTCACACCACTTCCCAGGTTATCAAAATCAACAGTACGCCGACCAAAATACAATTGCATTCGTGTAATGACATGTTTTTAACAACGCAAAGTTTGAACACATTTGTAATTAAGTTGAAATGCTTTAGAATTTGTAGCAACATTTATAACTGTGTTTGCAATGAAAGCATGCATGTCAATTGTACGTAGTTGGCTGCGAGCGATATTTTTCATTTAAATGCTAATTAATTAGCAATGCGCAATTTTCGGCGTGCGTTGAGCAGCAGACAACAGAAAACTGTTATTGACGGTGTTATTGGCGCTGTCGGCGGATATGTTAAACGTGCAACTGTAAAACGCTTAATTCCGTTTAATTTATCATCAATATATGGAAATTCAATTAAAATCGTTATTAAATTCTTTTGCATCCAACGCACGAAATGAGAATTGCGTTGAAATTTTTAGAAATTGGAATTTAGGAAATTCTAACATTTTATTTATGATGAGATGTTGACATCCAAGAGAAAAGTATGTTAATTTCTAGAATCATGCACCATGCAGCAAGGAACAAAGTGAGATCGATGTTCAATAATTTCCATTCAGAAGAAAAGCGCAGAGCATCTGTCAGTAGTCAGTTGCAGCTTGAAAGTGCAAATAAAGGCTATAAATTAGTCTAGATTAGTTGCTAAGTTACAATGCTATAAATTATACACCATCTATGTTTATGGACTGTTTACGAAGACATTTGCTGATCGATAAATGAATAGTTAACAACAATATTGAGTATAATTGCAAGTTCATTAAATAGACACTTGTCTTTGACTATCATTACTATAATGACCATTGACTATAAAACCATAAAACCATTGTGACATTGAGACATTAAGTCAAGCTGTTGAGAATCTGTAGGCTTTTGCACACGTTTATAAAGGAGATAGAGTGACGACCTGTGAAGAGAAACACTTCCGGTGTGCGTTGATTATATGCATTTTAGTTTAGCACACAAGCACATATTCCACAATCAACAATCATCCATTCAATGCAAGTCAGTATGTGAACTGATTTTGATTTACACACGCTTATTTTGCATCATAATAGCTGCAATACTTAATCATTTTAAAAGAAGAAAAAACTGCACGTTTTTAGTTGGCCTTGTAAGTCAATTCATGGTCTCATGGGTATAGTAAGTCTTCAGGAGTTCAAAGAGGAGGAATTTTTTTTGTTCAATTGCAGATATACGGCTGGATTTAGTTTATGAATTAATTTTATGAATTCTTTTCTTAAAAAAAAAAAAAGTTATAACGCAAAATCGATGTGTTCAGCGAAAATAAACACGTTTAAAACTATGAAATTAGATTTAATGTGATGCACAAATATTCATTTTGGTAAGAAAAAAATATTTTATTTTATTTTGAGATTTTTTTTTAACTTCAAAATTAAACGTTAGCGCTGATTTTTCGGTACAAAAATTTTATTCTTTTTTTTCTTTAAAAATACACGTTCTAACGCAAAATCAACTGGTTTAACGAATATAGACACGTCTTAAACTACGAACTACGAATTATGTTTTTCATGGTGCACGAATGATATTTTTGGTAAGAAAGGAATTATGAATTTTTTTTTCAACAATTTTCTTTACTTCAAAGTTTCGGCGTTTTTCAATATAAATATTTTATAATTTTTTTTTCCTCAATAATACACGTTCTAATACAAAATCAATCGGTTTAACAAAATAAACACGTTTAAATCTATGGAATTAGGTTTTTGTTTTGGCCAAAAAAATTTATTTTTTGCTTCAAAATTAGACGTTTCAGCGCTAACAAACGCGGATTTCAGCTCAATAATTTTATTAATTTTTTCTTTCTTTAAAAATACACGTTCTAACACAAAATCGATCAGTTTATCGATTCTATTACCTCTTATTACTGCATTCTTTGTGCAGTGAACAATTAATTCTGTTCTATTTGCAACATTTTCTGAACTTCCCCAGTAAACCTCTATAATTACCTAACCGTTGTGAATCAAATCAAATTTATACAATTACGAAATGCAATTACACTAATAGTTTCATTTGTTGTAAAACCTGTAAATATTTGTTGTTATTACATTAACTAATAGGAGGAATAAATACATTCTAAATGACTTAGTCAAAATACTGAACATCTGAACAAACAAACGTTAAAAATATTCAGTACGAAGTGTCTTTGGAATATTTTCCACTTGAAACAACTCTGACTTTATGAGCAATCCTCTCAACTTTTACAACCTTTACATCCCGAGAGTCGTTAGATGTTTACATCCATCGGTGCATCATATGAATTTTTACAGTCCGGATGAAAGTTGCACATACACTACTTACAGCTTGAACAACCACTGGAATTGTAGAAGTGGCAACTGGCAAGCAATTGTAACTCCAAGTCCAACTGAAAGTCGCTGAAGCAAATTCATATGCCTGGAATGCTTTAAAGCTTCAATGCGTCAAAGTAACAAGCAATGACGTACATCGTCGCTACTAATGAGTAACAACCAAAGAATACAACTAACAAGCGTCAAGTTTAAGCCATCCAGCTGTAAAGTCAACAGAATTGAGCGCGCATTGAGAGGCGGATATACGGAATCTAATACAGTGTTTTGACACATTGCAGGATTATTACCAGTTTATTGCGTGTCCATTAAACCAATATCATAGCAATTCTTGGTAGGTAATACCAACTTGATGGAATGATGGATTGAGGAGCAGTGTTATTTTGATATTCAATTGCTTGTAATTTTCTAGGTTGTTAACTTTGATTAGATGCCCGGCGTAATCAACATTGTAAAGTGCAAGAGATGCAAGGAGAAAAATGCATGTTCCGGGCTCGGGGATAGTCAGTTCTAACATAATTAGCATCATGCCTTCGGTTGTGACTTGTGATATATTAGGCGCATTCTAAATCCTAGAGACCTAGAGTGTTGTTAGCTGTGTCGTTGCATGTTAATGGAGATGTTGATGTACCGCAGCAAACGCAATTTTGTCTACTTGTTTGTCTGTCTGTCATATCCGGTACAAGTGCATCCACAATAGCCGCTGTCTGTTAAGTTATTCCTTGATTCTAGCAACGATTCTAGGCTAATGGTGAAGAGTGAATAGCCAAACCGAATATGCGCTAGGCAGTAAGGTGCCTTGCTTCCAGACACTTTCCGTCAGGATATCAAGACATTTAAATACTTAAACATTCAACGATTCAAACATTCCTAAGTCTTACTAATAAGACGGATACCATGTAGGTATAATATAAACATACCTATTGTGTGAATTCGGCCAGTTCTGAACTTTAAACAAGACATAAAAATAAACGTCTTTTTTCAGATGAAATGTTGAATGTTAGTTGAATTTGATTTGCATGTAATTACCCTTGACCTGCTATTGAAGAAGATTTTGGATGATTCATGGAAATGTTTCACTTCCATGGAAATGTAATGATCCAATGATTCTTTCGCAATTTTTCATTTTCACCTAATTACACATGAAGAGCGTGGCCAACAACTCAGCTATTTGCATAAATTTGTTATCAAAACATCAATAAATCATGTTGCACAATTAATGCCAACTTTATTAACGGTGCAATCATAAAATTAGAACAAATATAATTCATAATTAGAACTTATAAAATCTTATTAAGAATTCCTCTGCAATATTATCTGAGTTGTTTGAAAGAAGCGATAATTTATTACGTTTTTAATAATTCCATAAAAGCTATGCCACACTTCCTGCCAACAATATCTATGTAGTCCTAAATTGATCAGTCATGAATCATATCAAAATGATGAAAATTGTGAATTTTTTGTAGAAGTAAATTATTGTCACTTGACACCTGTCATTTCAGTTTAGGCAACTCGTTATTCAAACTGTTCACAATAAACTTCCGAAATTTATAACGCGTTCTAACCACTAAATAAGCGATGCATTAACATCATTCCTGCGCGAAGCATCGCCTAACGGTATTTGGCGAACGCGCCGGTCGAAATCTGGAAATTTCTTAAATAATCACAATAAATTAGGCGATTTCATGTGAATTATCCACAGAACACAAAGAAAAGGAAATGCAGAAATTCCAAATTAAACTGCAAAATTTCATCTTTTTTTTTTTACTTTTAAAACTTTTTTTACTGCAACGGTAAACAAATCAATGAACACAGATTCCGAATTAAGCTTGTAACGAAAATGTATGCTAAACACAAACACATAAATATCCAGCTGGTTCTTAATTTAATCGACTTCGTTGGCACTCAGTCGATGTTGAATACAAATTGTAGCATTTACTATACTAAAATCTAGAAACGGTATCACCACGACGTAGTATTGTGAGGCATTAAGCACAAGTGTTGTGAATGTATAGATAGTCAACGCTCAATGAATGCGTGAATAGTCCATCCATTGATAGGTAATTAATACGTCCGGTTCCTGGACTGTGGATATTGTAGAGGCGTTCGTTCCAATGAACTTCGTGGCATCGGTGGCTCTTCATGGTCAAAATGAAAGTGCGTACCGGAGTGACTCGCGTAATTGCGTAATGTGATTTGGGATGGAAAAAAGGAGCAAAAAAGGTCGATGCAATAAAATTCATCATGAACGCATTTTACGCTTGCTCGATTCCTACTCCGCTCATGGCGTTTGACTAAATGATTTATCCATTAGGAGTTATGAGTTTATAAGTAGCAGATAGCAACTGGTCGATATGTCGTGTTAATTTTTGAATCCAAACCTACTCAGCATCCGATATATCTCTACCTGATAACTGTACATTATTTTCGTACAATTATTCCGAATGTTTCACTGCCTAGATTCTCGATTCGGATCTCTGCTGATCTCCCACATGCCACACATCGGATACATCCACGACACGATTCGAATTAGTAATACATTATTGGTGAGCATTTCCAAAAAGCACAATTGTAATAGTCCCGCAGTAAGAGGCTGTAAAAGGTGACGCTAAAGGTGAAAAAAACATCACTAATCACTGTCATGTCAAAGAACAATTATTCCTCAGAGTGATGAATGTTATCAATGAACATCGCAGTATTCGAGATGACTGATTCTGTAAGCGTCCTCAATGTACATTTTTTCAACATACAGCCACCAACCTACAGTTATACGCCGCACAGGACCCATTACAATAATTTATGAATATTATGAATTAACTCTTAAAGTTCTAATAGAAAATCAAGAGGATATCATGGCCGATAGCCGTAGCCGGTGACGAAGAAAGCGAACGGGTTTTTATAACACACTTTTCGATGTGTTTGGGAGTTTTATGATCATACTTTTTTTCTCCTACCGCGGGCATTAATTTGCTTACCTACATATTATTAATGATATTCGGTTACATGGCTCGGTACTGAGAATAATTTAAAAATGCATAAATCACCTCCACCATGATTAATCATGCTTTTAAGAATTTGGAACGGACTATGCGAAAAATGGAAATTATTAAGTGCCACTGATAATGATATTGAAGGAGAGATATTTTTATTTTGCTGTTTCTAGTCAGGTGGAAATTGCTCTGTTCATGTTGGTATCAGCCTGCGTTTACACAAACGCCATATTATCGGAAAAGAAAGAAGAGAGCGGTAAAATCGGTTATCGAAAGAAAGCTGATGGCGCGAGTTAACAAGAAGCATTTAATTGGACATGGATGCAGACGTTTTGCGTTTTTTGAGGACAGAATCAAGTATAGTTCCAGTTTATTAGAAAATAACTATACGGACGATACTCTTATGAGTTGGCTCGATGCGGATGTGGAAATATAATTGCAGTGTTTTTATCTCCTTCGTCGTCACCTTGTCGGCCAAATTTGTTTCCGCTCTGAAAACAAGCATCTCACTGCCCACCCAATGCAATTAGATGTAATTTATCATGTGGAGTTGGAAATTTCGAAAAATGCTAAAAATCTTCTTGCATGGATCGTTGGAACAAAGACCTCTGAAAGCGTGTTTTGGTAAACACATTAATTATAAAAATGATTAAATTGCGAGGCCCCGATGATGGCGGATGAATCGTGTATTCGCTAATTTAATAAGCGATAAAACGCGATGATCGAACAGTGCCTGGCATGCTGAAGATGCTCCATCCGCCAATATCGAACGATCGGCGTGGTGTGCGCGCCGAAGAAGAGTGAAGACCTGCAGACTCACACCAATCCATCCGTGAGCCATCCAGCACGCGCACTCGCGCACACCATGTGCAAGTAAAGTCTCTTTCGCCGGCGGAGAAGACGAAGCCTATGGGAAACGAAGAAACCGTAACCCTAATTCTTGCATTTAACTGGTCCAACCGACACACATTGCAACTCCACATCAGAGGATATAAAATCATAGGCCGGCAGGCCGGTTGGGCCATTCGTTTCGCAACCTCCGACCATGAGCCTACAGCTCTGATCCTCCAGAGATCCTCAGTCAGTGATAGCATCCGAGGCTACTACAAATCTAAGTAGTACTATTTAAAAAAATTGCAAACTTTTTTCGCGAAAAAAAAGCAAGTGCGAATATTTTTTTTTTTCGTTGGTAAAAATGAACTCGAAAGTGCTTTGTGTTGTGGCATTATGTTTCGTTGCCGTTGCTATGGCTGGACCGGCCGTTGACGAAACGCCAAATCTGAATTCGGTAAGTTTTTAAAACATAAAGTTTATGGAAATTTCGGTGCTATATGGATTTCATTCAAATTGATATTCAAATTCTCGGCGGTAAACTTTTCTTTTCTTTGTGTCAACAATTCCAGTCCATAGTCGATGATGTCAAGTTTGTTCAACGATTTCATAACTGCTTAATAAATATGTAGAGTGTAGAGAATGAAAACCTGCATTCAACCAAAAGTGTGAATAAAAATTTTACGAATGAAAATATTAGATTTTCAAAAACAAACAAAAATTGAACAATATTAGTATTAAAATCCTATAAATTCAAAATTAAAATTTGTGCCTTTTGAGTTTTAATTCGCAATGCACCAGTGAGTTTACTTAAAAAAAACGAAAATAAGAAACATTCAAAGTCAGAGTACCGTAACGTCATTACGATAATAAATGATTAAATTATTAATTTATCTAAGCGTCACACCTTGTTATGGCGCTCACCGAAGCTCGACTATGCCTATGCAAAGAACAAACCACTATTCACAACGCTCATCATTACCCTACCGTGACATAATTTCTTTGTGCCCTTGCTCTAGCAACATAATGCGATTATCATTATCATTGTCATTATGCCATTATTATATTTTATCACACCTGTTGTTTGTGTGCTCGTTGTGTATAAAGCTGAGCAAATAATCGGATTATATGTGATTCTATAGCTCTTTATGTATTCCAGGTCCATGTGAATGAGCACACGACGGTGGAGGAGGCGTTGCTGAAAAAGCTGAATAGCAAATGCTCCAACCGCGATGTGAGCTCGTGCATGATGCTGAAGCTGGTGACGTACTTCAACCGCTTGCTGAAGAAGTCCCAGATCGAAGTCGGGGACTTTGAGATCACGCAGACCACCACGGAGTCAGTCAGTGTCAACCAGGCGCGCAGTCTTGAGGAAGTCGAAAAGATGTCCGAGGAAGCGCAGCTGAGCACCGTGCTGGCCGAAAAAGCCATGAGCTTCTTGCGGACGAGGTCATTAAAGTGGAAGGTAATGATTTAATACTTCATAAGTTGGCATAACTTCGATTGTCGGCGTGGCGGTTTTTATTGCTGTGTGCATGAATGATGATTTGAGGACGTAATTAAGTAGGTAATCGTAAATTGAGCAATTATGCGACTAGTAAACCCACATGCGCACTTTTAGGCGACTGACGAAGCCGAAGTGGTCGTGAGCGGCAAGAACGATCAGGACGATGGTATGAGCATCGCGTTCTCCCTGCGTCCGACCCCGTCGTCCAATGGTGACGCCCGCAAGAAGAAGGATCAGGGTATGCAGGCGCTCATCGCTGCCGCCGCCCTCAAGATCGGATTGCTTAAAGCTCTCGCCTTCAAAGCTCTAGTCCTGCTTGTTGGAAAGGCCCTGCTCGTCAGCAAGGTAATAACGCTTATCTTCGTTTACCACTTGCTTTGCCCACTCTGAACACGTTTTAAACATTTTGCGCCTGTTTTTAGTTGGCCCTTGTGCTCGCAGCTGTGATCGGTCTGAAGAAACTCTTCTCGCAAGAGAAGCACGTGACCTACGAGGTGGTAGCACACCCGCACCATGAGTCCCACCACGAGCACTCAAGCTCCGGCGGGCACGATTCGTACGGCGGCGGCGGCTGGGGCAGGAACTACGAGACCGCCACCAGCACGCACCCGTACCGCGCGCACATCCCGAAGGTTTAACTCCGCGATGGCCAAGCCAGTGGCGCCCGTACAACCCCAACTATGAGAGTTCAAGAGTTCAAATTGTTCAAAACGATGATGGGGAGGAGATATTTAATTAAGTGTATGAGCTGCAGCAGCAAAGCGAGCGCGACCCACGCGCGCCATATTGGCGACTTCCCTCAGGCGTCCATTTTGCACACCTTATTTATTTATTAATTTATTAAAATGTTATATTTTTTTGATCGACTTTGTGTTTCAAGTGTAATCGTCGCCCTGTATATTTGTTCTTCTGTGTCTACTACTTACTTATTTTTTTGTTAATAAAAAAATTGATGAATCATTGTTACAAAAAAAATCCATTCTACTTGATTTTCCATTATCAAAACTTAAAAAAAAAAACAGAAGATTAGAATCATAGTAATAAGAGTTAGTTTTGGCAAGAACATTTTTTCTTATCAGTTTATTTTGATCGAATTCTAAATTTTGGCAATGGGCAACATTGTGACAAAACATTGCAAAACGTTGACGAGCGAAAAGTGCTCAAATAATATATCTAGAACAAGTCATGTATGACAAGGATTGGGTTGATGTATTCTTGGTTGCCTATATTACGGAGCTTTTAAAGGCGAAGCACTTGCGTTTAAGAAGTTATGAAATGTCGACAGAAAGGGTAATTTTAATAAGATTTTATTGTAATATAATATGTCAAGATAATATGAATAGATTTTAGTCCTTTGAAATTGAATCAATTTGGGAAGAATTGCTGATGATTGCTCCAAACCGTAAAAAAATAAACAAAAATTGTAACAACTAAGTAATGACATTCGAAATACATATTTACAAATAGCTGCATTAATACTCTTTAATTTGTAATTAAAACGCCAATATCACAGGATAATGTATTGTTATAAAGGAAATTGTAAAAAATCAGTACTGGTCTGATTTTAGCCGAAAAGTTTGGGCAAGTAGTCGTTCCTTAGAATTAAATGAAGTTTAAAACTTATAATATAATTATTTATTATTTATAGTTATTTAAAAAATAAGTTACAAAATGCATTTTGGTACATTCGAATCTAGGAATTCAACAAAGCTAAGCTTTGTGACTTTTTTGTATAATAACAAGGGGTTTATATAGGAGAATAAATTCGTACTAAAATGCTTCAAGACTAAAGAAGTGGATACGATTCAATTTCAATTTCATGAAATTTCTGAAATGTAATTTAAGTCAAACGTAAAAAAGTAAATTACGTTTCACTGGCGACAAAATCAAATTTCTATCTTTATCTTTTGCTGAAATCGAGTGGCAAACATGCGTATTAATTAGTATTATATTAATACTTGTTCATTTTTGAATTTTCACTTGTGGTAAGTTAAATTTAATAAGTATTTTTGATTTTACTTTGTTTTCGAACTATTTTACTATGGGTAAATAGCTAATATTTTACTATAAACTGTCCGATTGTAACCTATAATTATGTATGAATTATGTAGAATTCTGTCATTGTTTAATCCACTAGTGACATTGAACAGGACAACAGTTACAATCGGACAGCTAAACGCAGTTTATTAATTAATTAGAAAATTTTAAAAATCACAAATCACAAAAATCATTTTAGTAAATATCGTCTCATTGACGAGATAATAATTATTTTTGTATTTTTATCATTTAACAAATAATTTACGATTTGGTGTATATCCTTCTAGGACACGATAGCACACCTCAAAGGAAGTATGTAAAACTAAAATTATCTTAGTAAAATTCTTCTCTTCAACGAGATAATAACTTTCTTCATCTTTCAAAATTAACCAATAAAAATAAAAATTATTTTCTCGCTAATAAGAGGACTTTTACTATGATAATTTTTTGATTAAATACTTCTTTAGGAGTGTACTTTCGTTCCATAAAAGGGTATATACTAAATCGTAAATTATTATTTAAAATTATTAAAATTAACAACAAATTATAATCTTGCGAATGAGACGACTTTTAGAAAGATAGCATTTGGGTTACCGACTACTTTTGATTTATACTATTATCCTCCTAGAAGTCCGTAAACACTCTGAATATGAAAAATTCATATTTTTCACTGAAATTCACATCACAACTAAAAGCTAAATTTTAAGCCTTTTTAGAATTACAGTTTTCTTTAAGCCCATGCTCACAAAACTTAAATCTTGCAACTTCCAATTTCAAACATAACTTTCACTGTTAGTTAAGTGATGAACTTTAAATTGAAATAAATCCTAGTGACATAGATATAAGCTTTTGCAAACATTGCAACAAACTATCGAAGATAGTTACCAATTCGCCGGAGAAAGTAAACTTTCAAACGTCCAGAGATGCAATAAATGAGCAGTGACTTTATTTTATATTCATTATACATTGCAATGTAATTTAATTAGTAGACTAATTAAAGAACTTACAACGTTCATGGACACAATATTGTAAATTCATAAATGTTTAGAGAGAATGAAATAAATGATTAAAATGTGTCCTAAATTTTATGCAGAATATGCAGAAGAATTAAAATTTGGCAATTTGAACAAACAAACAATTATGTACATTAGTTTCAATAAATAAATATATTAATTAGTCATAATATAAATAAATAAATACAATTAATTAACAGAATAAATAAAGTACAACTAGTTCAACGGGTCTGTTTAGCGTCTAAAATAATTTT